>REGM01000050.1:1429453-1443033 GCA_004194415.1 Aurelia aurita
TGAAGACAGGCATGATCATAGCTCTATAGATCTTTTCTGCAGTTGCTGAGTCGATGGAACTTCAAATGCGGCAAAGTAAATTTACTCTTCCTGCTGCTTTTTTGTAAGTTGCATTAAAGTGGGTTTCAAGATTTAGGGAGGGATCCAATGTTACTCCAATTATTTGTAAGTTTGTAAGGTTCATTATGAAAGTAAAAATTTTCAAACACCCCCAAAGCGACAGCCAACGCTGAATGCGTAAGAAAAGTGGATTGAGATGCTTATTGCATAGAGTATGTAAACCAAAGCTTCCACATAGATTATGTTTATAGAACTGTGTTACTGTGAATAATTTCAACCATAATGATATTGGTATAGAAAATATCACCTGGCTGTCACTGAAATTAACTTCATGATTTCAGGATACCTGTCACTAAGAAATATTAATCTTTCTTTGCATAGGCTGGGAATTTTATTTGAATAAAATAATTCCTCAGTGATTCCTGTAGCTCTTGTATTTTTTTATGGAAAGCTTGGAGGCCTTTTGCTTCTAAGGGCCTGTTCATATGGAGGCGAGCCAGCCCGCTTACCGTGCTGGAGCTCTTTGCCGAGATCTCACCTTACCCCTATTCTAATACAAAATTCGTTGTCTGTTCATATGGGCAGGCGGGCTGGCTCGCTTAGCGAGATCTCACTGGAGCACTGGCGAGATCTCGGTAGGCGGGATGGAAATTTTCCCATATGAACACTCCATCCCGGCTACCGAGACGAAAAGGTCTTTACTGCTCATGCGCTCCTATTTTAGACAATAGGTAGACAATGGGCACGTGTCCAATTTTGACACGTGTCAAATTTCTGTCTCGGCAAGCGGGCTGGAATTTCTCCATATGAACACAAGGTGAAAAGCGTCTCGCCTACCGAGCCAGCCCGGTAGGCGGGCTGGCTCGCCTCCATATGAACAGGCCCTAATATACTTGTCTCTTCAAAATTTTGTGCAGAGATACACTTTAGTTTCCAGCGATATTAAGTATATTGTTTAGGCAATCAATGCTTGGGACAGGTTTTAGCCTGTTGGTGAATTTGGAAGTTAAGAGTAACATGAAATTTTAAGGTTCAAATATAACTTGAAATCATGAAGATTTGTAAGCTTTATATCAAAGTTGATATGAGCTGATGCTTGCAGTCTTGCCCTTAAGTGAGCCGAGAGAGGAACAGCACCTCCGTGTTCCTTTTCCTGAAATCACGGACCGACATTTTCGTGAAATTTACTAAAAATTAATAATCAGGACAGTAACAGTGTAGTATATTTGATTATGTTATTTTGTTCTTTTCAGGTTTCCAGCACAAAGATGGAAGGAAGCAGCATTCTTGCAAATACTGCAATAAGAAAGTCTTCAAAATTCCACGGCATATGGAGGATTGCCACAGCGAAGAACTGGAGGTTGGACGGGCTCTTGCATACCCCTTAAATTCCCAAGAAAGGCGAGCTGCGTTTGCAAAGTTGCGGAGGCAAGGGGACTACACAACGTCAGTTACAAATTTGAAACAGAAGTCTCAAGCTCAAGCCGTTCGTAGAGGAAATAGTGGTGATGACTTGACACCCTGTCCTCATTGTTTTGGCTTTTTCAGAGCACAGTCTCTGTGGCGCCATGCAAAGGTGTGTCCATCCAAGGTGCTTTCTGGAGAGATTGACCCCAAAGCACTGGGTAGCAATATCTTAAAGTCAAGTAGAGCGCTTATATCAACATCTATCATTGATGATAAAAAACATCTGCGCCTTATGGAAGATATCGTTTCAAAAATGCAACAAGGTAAACACAGTTTGATTATAAAGAATGACAGACTTCTTCTCACCTATGAAGCTTTGATGTATGAAAAAGATGGTTTAAAGAGAAAAACTGAAATTGCATACAAACTAAAATCAATTGCGAGACTAATACATACATTTGAGGAATCGACTGGCTGCAAAAGTGCAACTGCAAAAGACCTGATCGATCCGCAAAACTGGGATGCAATGGTAGAGGCGACAAAGCTTCTTACAAAGTATGATGAAAAAAAGATAGGGATCAAGAGTTTGTTCCTCAAGATTGGGTATTCTTTGCAACACTTGGCAAGAGTGGCAACAGGAGTTGGTCTTAAGACGGATGATAAAATATTTGTAGATAAGTGTAAGAGCTTCCTGGCTCTGTATGAGGCAGAATGGTGTGTTTACACAACACGTGTAAGAATTGAGTTTGAGGATCAACGGGGGCAGGCACCACAGAATCTTCCTCTTGCAGAAGACATCAAAACCCTCGGCACTTTTTGCAAAGAAGAAATAGAAAAAATCACCCAGAAGGTAAACCTCAGTAAGCCTGAATGGAGATGGTTGGCTGAGGTTACAGTTTGTAGAGTAATCACCTTCAATGCCAGGAGAGGAGGGGAGCCTCCTGCCCTCAAAATGCATGAATGGGATGATGCTGAAAATGACAAATGGAAAAAGAGAGACTCAATTTCTCTGTTAAGTGAAGCAGAGCAACAATTAGCAGAGCGATTGAAGGTTGTTTACATCCTTGGCAAAAGAAGAAGAAAGGTACCAATACTTTTTACAGAGGAAATGATCAGAGCTGTAAGGTGTTTAAATGAAAATAGGGTGAATGCGGGTATTCCTGAAAAAAACGAATTTGTCTTCGCAAGACAATTTCAGAATTCAGAAAACCACTTGGCTGGTTGGCAAGCCGTAAAGTCAGTTGCCTCAAAGGCATCGTTAAACAAGCCAGAGCTGATCACGTCAACCAAGATACGAAAGGAACTTGCAACAACCTTACAGCTTCTTGATATGAACGATGCCGAGTTGACATGGCTCAGCAATCATCTTGGCCATTCGATAAATGTGCACAAACAGTGGTACAGGCAAGAGGAATCAACAGTAGAATTAACGAAAGTCGCCAAAGTCCTTTTGGCAAAAGATGGTGGAATTAGTTTTCGGGATAAAACAATGAACGAGATTGCTGTACCTGTTGCAGGTAAATTTCATAAATTTATAGCATAACTAGACGTACAGTAGAGTCTCACAAGTAAAACAGTAGGCTTATGTTCAATTAGTTATGCTGGAAAAAAGCAGGGTCTCAGTTTCTTATACTGGGGTGCCCCATGTGCGGGACTCTACTCTAATATATTTTATCGATTGTACCTATGAAGCAGAATGGTCGACTGTCTCGTGGGTGCATAGGGGGCTTGTTAAAGAAGTCATTTGTAAATATCAGAAGAAGGATAGATTTAAACATCTATCTACGGGATGTTATTTATCTCAGAGGCCGAGCAGTGAGCTGTTCGGCCTCTGAGATAAATAACATCCCGTTTACTTGTAAGCCACCCCTGTTTACTTGTAAGTCAGACACTTCACGCGCACCCCTGAATTAGATAAATAAAACGTCTCAGAAATATTTTCGTATTGTCCTTTTTCTAATTTACCAGCGTGTCTCTACTAAAACAATGTATTTTCACGTCTACAGCACAAAAATTAAGCCACTGAATTGAAAGCATATTTTGTGGTTTTTTTTCGTTAGAGTTATATGTCATTTGTCTGTTGCTTGTAAGGGAAGTAATGGTTTCAATAATTTTGCTGAACTGTTGTCATGAATGATATTAAAGTACTTAATTCCATGCATATTACAAGTCTGCCAATAAAAAGGTGCGAGGAGATGTCACGAACAGAAAATGGCATAAATATACCTTGGTGATTTGTTCATACTCTATAGGATCATGCAACTTTGGTTCATCGACACATGTTTTATCTTCATCTCTGTGATATAAGATATCGATTTTACGCATTGTGGGTTTTTTTAAATCAAAAAGAAGGTTGCTAAATATAAATGGAGTGTAAGGTAGTACAACGCTTTGTGATTCAAACTGTTAAGGTTTTTTCGCAAATACTATACTTTGGGAAAAGGCTTCAAGCCATCACAGCAGCTATATTTAACTTTCTTTTAATTAATTTTAGTGACAGTCTCTTGGTTTCCATCTGTCATTTGTCAAAATGCAAAAAAGGATATTCTTCAGAACGACATCTGAAGAAACAGTCAAATGTTTTGAAAATAGTTTCCGTTGATGTCGCAAGAGTTTTACCCTCACTGCTGCCATATGCTTGAGTTTGAAGTGGGTAGAGATCTACATAATTTTAATGCTGGATCCCAAAAAGGCGCCACAAAAGCAAAGAAAACTGCCTTTGAGGTTAAATGTGATTATATTTATGAAGGGCAATGTTTCTCAAAGGCATGCAAAGCTTCTTCCTTTTACCCGAGTTTAAAACAGAGCTTTTTAAACTGTTTTCTTCTCAGTATTTGAGATTTATGATTTTTACTTGAACTTGGCCTAAATTTAGAAATAACTGACTTGATGTGACTAGCGAAAGATAGTCTAAAGTCTAGTATAATTCCAAGGTTTTTTTGCTCCTCAGCCCTCATTACTGGAACGCCATTAAAAAAGAGGGGTGAGTGATTCGCTGGATTTCCTTTTTTTGAAAAGGTTACTTTGACTACTTGTTTATTGGGGTCGATTAAAGGNAGTGACAGTCTCTTGGTTTCCATCTGTCATTTGTCAAAATGCAAAAAAGGATATTCTTCAGAACGACATCTGAAGAAACAGTCAAATGTTTTGAAAATAGTTTCCGTTGATGTCGCAAGAGTTTTACCCTCACTGCTGCCATATGCTTAAGTTTGAAGTGGGTAGAGATCTACATAATTTTAATGCTGGATCCCAAAAAGCGCCACAAAAGCAAAGAAAACTGCCTTTGAGGTTAAATGTGATTATATTTATGAAGGGCAATGTTTCGCAAAGGCATGCAAAGCTTCTTCCTTTTAACCGAATTTAAAACAGAGCTTTTTAAACTGTTTTCTTTTCAGTATTTGAGTTTTATGATTTTTACTTGAACTTTGACAAATTTTTTTCTTTATCAAAGGCCCTTCCCGACTTAACGATGATGCAACAGAATCGTTCGCAGTTGTAGAGTCTGGTGTGGCGGTCGAGGTGAGCTTGTCTTTACTGCTAAATCTAGTCACATCTTAATATTGGCCTTGGTGCTAAATTTTGGACACCCTGCCGATTTTCGTGAAAAGAACAGGCAAGCAAGTCGGGAATCAGTCCACACAAATGCAGTTG
This sequence comes from Aurelia aurita, assembly GCA_004194415.1. NCBI lineage: Eukaryota > Metazoa > Cnidaria > Scyphozoa > Semaeostomeae > Ulmaridae > Aurelia > Aurelia aurita. Next base: position 1,434,572 of record REGM01000050.1, read on the forward strand.
ATTCCAATCGTATTCCCTGTCTCTCTTGTTAAAGTAACACTTGCAACTTTCTTAAACGAGCACGGAATGACAATGCACTATGACCTTTACTATTTAAGAACTAATCCTTTCCAAATAGAAGTTAACTGCACAAGACGTGTAGCCACACATAATTTTTAATGCAAGATCATACAGGATACCGTTTGCAAAACGAATGTTGTTTCATGTTTTCTTTTCAGCAAGAATCTAATGTCATTCAAGAGACGTCAAACCCAGAGGAAAGCACAGGTATGCGCTATTTGAATTTACACTTTTGATTTTATAGCGCAGTCCAAATTGTATTTCATTGAAACAGTATTACAACAAGTCAACACATGTTACAATTTATCTGAAAAGAAGGAACCTATTTGTTAATTATGTGTGAAATTACGGACTTTTGGTAAAACTGAGAGACCTGACAAACACAGAAAAAAAAAGGAAGAAGTTTCGAATGTCAAGAAAATGTGGTCAAACTTGCATGAAAACCTGCTTATCGACTGGTAGTTTTCCCTATCCAATTAACAAGTCTTCGTTGATTTTCAAGTGATGCAATGAAGGAGGAGAGTCAAGGATCATCAGTGCAAGAAAGCGTTATTTATCAGCATATTTGAAGTAAACTGTATTATTGTCGCCTGTTTGTAAGCCGGGTAAACAGGAAAAAGTATGCTTCAAGATAGATGGAGTTTTGACGAAGTTTCTAAATCCTTCTGTTGAGATACATAGAGTTTGACAGTAGTAGAACAGAAATAAAGGTTATCCATGTATTTTATATTTGATTCTATACCAGTTATGTCAATGTAATAATACACAGTCACTAATTTGACTTTGATTTCTTTTTAAAGTGTTGTATTTTAAGTTTTAAGGGTGATATTTTGTTGCAGGTATATTACATACGTTTGAAATTGTCTATGCAGTGAATTAAGTCATTGATAGATATAATTTTGGGAACAATTGCTGAACTAGAATTGGGGATACAGCCCTAAACAATTAAAATTATAAAACCACAAGGTTGCCATATTTTTCAAGCTGACCAGCAACAAGTACATGGAGCGATAATTAGGCATTACAGATTTATTCTGGTTAAGAAAGGTGCTTAACAAATTAGCACAAAATTTAACTTGGTTAGCAAAAATTTGTTAACAAATTTTCTTTAGGGTCAGAACCTCGTCCACACTGTAGTTGTTTTTGTGTTGCGTGCCGTTTTTGATTCCACTCTTGGCAACAAGTAGGGTATTCTTTGCAACAACCATTGCTACGCTAGGATGTATGGTGATTGCTGCAAATGACTTTGTTCGGAATTGAATTTTGCCTTTTCCAGACCTGTAATAACTTGTTTAACACATTACTTCATCTCTTTTATCTACTACTTCACATCTTCAAGGACTTTTTATATACTTCCAGCAAAAAGAAAGACTTGGTCTGCATGGACGAAAGAAGAAATTGATGCTATCCATACTTGCTTCAAGTTCCATATCGCAAGGTGCATTGTCCCGAAAAAGATTGATTGCGAGCGAGCAAAAGAGCAGTTCAGGTCTCTCCAGCAGCGGGAGTGGACACAAATCAAGGGAAAAGTGAAGAACATAATTACCGCAAAAAAGAGATCAATGGTATTGAAGAGTTAAGCTTAATTCAAACGTCGAACTCATGTCAAGTACTGTCCAATTGTTTTAATTCATGGACTTTTATTACCTGACAGCTAAATTGAAACAGACTTTAGTTAGTTGGGAAAGATTTATTGTGACAATATCATTATTGAATAGTTGTAGTGTTTCTGTTGCTTGCTGTACCAAAGATTTTATTGATACTTCTTCTGTTTGTTATTCTGTTTGTAATTTTTGTCTCAAATCTCCATAACGTCTTCTTTCAAAATAGATATAAGTGGAATGAAAAGTATCAAATGACTGTCTACCTCAATACCAAAAGCCGAAAAGACTTCAGTTTCTGAAGCATGTATTTTTCAATTTTGGAACGACCTTTAAAATGACACTAATTTGATTCTTTAAAAAGTCTTTATGTTATGTTCTAAGGTTTTCACCATTCATCGGAATTTCTACCCTCATTTGAATTTCTTGGATTGTTAAAGAGCCTTAAAGGCCTTATCACTTTAAGAAAGGGTTGATGACTTCGCTTACAATTTTCCTGGGAAAAGATGTGAACAATTCTCCATGCTTTGTTTGTAGAAAAGAAACTGTGAAAATGCTTCTGGAAGTGTTTCCTCTACCTAATAATTTCAAGTTTACATTTGAAAGGGAATGGAAACAGTCCAGCTTTGCTTTTGCAAGAGAAAGTGACAATCCTAAACGTCTTGTGAAGCAACACTTTCGATCTGATCCATGTTTAAAAACGGAGAAGACATTGCAACACTTTATTAACTGAAATTAAGTGTATTCGCGGGACCCAAACACGGGATTGTTGCACACCAACAGTTGCGGGACCCTAGGGTAAGACAGTGTAAGGCAAAACTTATCGTATTTTTAGATATTCTTGCCTAAAATACCATCCTGTTATTTTATTGAGGCCATGAAAGCATGTTTGGGCACCATAACACATAGAAAAAATTTAGGTCCCGGGTTGACGGAGTTTTTACACTTTTAAGTGTAAGTTTTTTTAGCAACATACCGGGACCTCATAAAAATCTAGGAGGGTCCCGAGAATGGTCTAAAAAGTGGAAAACAGACTTTATTTTTAGCGGGACTGAAGGCAAGTCCCGCTAAGAGTCAAGGTCCCGCCAATGTAGGTGGTTAAACCATGTTAGGTCCCGCTAAGTTGGTGGATATAAGGGCTTGAGTACGATTTCCAAATTCATTCTCCACAAACAAAACATCTCTTGATTCATGAAGTCGCTTTGTTCTTGGGTCATACAGTCGATAACCTTTTCTGTACAGGCTGTATCCAATAAAGATGCATTTTTGAGATTTTGCATCCCATTTCTTTCTGACTTCTTTTGGAATATGCATATATGCATCACAGCCAAAAACTTTCAAATGTCAGACATCAGGTTTTCTTCCAATGAAACATTCATATGGAGTCATGTTCTTCACTGCAACGGTTGGATTCCGGTTCCTCAAAATGACTGCTGTTGCAACCGCTTCACCCCAAAAAACANAGCTTTCTGCACTTGAGTACGATTTCCAAATTCATTCTCCACAAACAAAACATCTCTTGATTCATGAAGTCGCTTTGTTCTTGGGTCATACAGTCGATAACCTTTTCTGTACAGGCTGTATCCAATGAAGATGCATTTTTGAGATTTTGCATCCCATTTCTTTCTGACTTCTTTTGGAATATGCATATATGCATCACAGCCAAAAACTTTCAAATGTGAGACATCAGGTTTTCTTCCAATGAAACATTCATATGGAGTCATGTTCTTCACTGCAACGGTTGGATTCCGGTTCCTCAAAATGACTGCTGTTGCAACCGCTTCACCCCAAAAAACATCTGATAATCCAGCAGCATGTATCATTGATCTTGCAGTTTCTTGAACAGTTCTATTCATCCTTTCTGCAACCCCGTTTTGCTCTGGTGTTCTTAGAAAAATCTGTCTCCTTGCAGTGCTTTTTGATGCCGTATTTTCCATATTTATCTTCAAATGATCACTTTCAGAATTTTTTCCGCCATTCTTGTTCCCTTCGTGATCACGATCCGCATGCGCTCCTTTCCAGGCCGCGTCCCACGAGGCCTGGATCGCAATAGATTCGATCAAAAGGGGGGCGTCTGCAAATTCTGCCCTCTCTGATTTCCAAAACAACGCGCAGGCGCTACGTGATCTATGTACAGCGGTCAAAACCTGGTCAATACATTTCTGCCTCTTGCTATATAAATAGTAAATATCGTTAATGAAATATCTTAAGATATCTATTTGGAGTAACAGTTATTTTTTCAAAGCAAAGCTGCACATCTGAATGGGATCTCATCTTTCTTGGTTCTTGATGTAAACCACTCTGTGAATCTAGTAACATACATATTTCTTGTAACATACTCTGTGAATCTAGTATATTTGTGCCTTGCTTGTTTAGCTTTTTTCGAGAGAAGTGACCTTGAAATGTTCAACTTGATTGGAGGTAAAACAAAAATGATCAAATCTCAGCCAAAAATATTTTTCTTACAATTAACCAAAAATTCACAATTAACTGTTATTGAAATATCATTAACAATACTTTCAAGCTAATTGGCAGGGTTAAAATGTGTTTTCATGAACAAAGGTATGGGTAACAAGGAAATTACTGAAATTGGCAAGCGCACAAGCTAAGTAAAAAAGCAGGTGCGGTATTTCTTTGTTCTATAATACACAGACGTAACTCTATTTACCTCTCAGACCGCCTATTGCCTGTACATATTACCTTAAAGTTAAGCCTATTTTTGCATTGGCCTTTCTATTACTGTACAAACCAGATCATGGATGTTCCAAATGATAAACAAAGCCTAGCAGTTGAAGATTTCTTAGTAAAGGCAAATCTACCAATCTACTTACCAAGAGGTATCATCAGCCTATTTGATGCAAATCACTTGGCTTCAAATCTCCTTGCGATGAGTTCAGGTAGAGGGATCTCAAATTTGGTGCTGATTGTTCATCCAGNGTAAAAAAGCAGGTGCGGTATTTCTTTGTTCTATAATACACAGACGTAACTCTATTTACCTCTCAGACCGCCTATTGCCTGTACATATTACCTTAAAGTTAAGCCTATTTTTGCATTGGCCTTTCTATTACTGTACATACCAGATCATGGATGTTCCAAATGATAAACAAAGCCTAGCAGTTGAAGATTTCTTAGTAAAGGCAAATCTACCAATCTACTTACCAAGAGGTATCATCAGCCTATTTGATGCAAATCACTTGGCTTCAAATCTCCTTGCGATGAGTTCAGGTAGAGGGATCTCAAATTTGGTGCTGATTGTTCATCCAGATAAAAGTGTTGCTATTACAATGCTGGAATTGAGCATTTGCAGGAGTTCTGCAGCTATCTGAACCAGATCTTCAAAAAGTATTTCACCTCGAGCATAAATGGCAGTAATTTAGCCCAGATTGATTTTGTTCAGTGAGGAGTAAATCTTGACTGTCTGTCAAAAACGTGTTAAAGTATAGTCTGGCAACATTTGTGTTTAAAGTATTTGTTTTATGTCAGGACATCCAAGAAATAAAAACTGTGCACTGTTCTATTGGAAAAATTGTTCTCCAAAAACCAAGCAGATAATTTTGAAATTGTATCATCTTTCATCTCACTGGGGCTTCAGTTTAATTTTGATATTTCAATTTTAATCTAGCTTAGTTTCATTGTCTAACATTTGATAGGTCCTATTAATTGTGTGGTTTGTGTTTGAAATATGTAGCAGTGTTATTGCTATTTTTTCAAAAAGCTTACAATTTGGTAGTGCTACTACCATCAGATAGTGTGAATATTTTACATCAAATTTTCAACATTCCTTACAATAATTTTCCAAAGCCCCTTGGTGTAGAAATATTCCTTGATGAATACAGTGAAATGGTCTGAAATAATTTTCATGTTGCAAAGACCAGATTTTCCTCAAGAAATATTTATGCGCTGGCCAGTTTTAGCGTTGTGCACGCTATATAATGCTGACATTGACCTAAATTAGCAATTTTTCACGTCAAATTTTCAACAACCCTTACCAAAAATTCCCAAAAGCCCTTGGTGGGTAAATATTCCTTGATGAATACAGTGAAATGGTCTGAAATAATTTTCATGTTGCAAAGACCAGATTTTCCTCAAGAATTATTTATGCACTTGCCAGTTTTAGCGTTTTGCACGCTATATGATGCTGACATTGACCTAAATTAGCAATTTTTCATGTCAAATTTTAAACAACCCTTACAAAAATTTTCCAAAGCCCCTTGGAGTGGAAATATTCCTTGATGAATAGAGTGAATGGTCTGAAATAATTTTCATGTTGCAAAGACCAGATTTTCCTCAAGAATTATTTATGCACTGGCAACAAAGAGAAAAAATGCAAAACGAGGCTGGCCGCAAGGCTTCCATTCATGGAAAGTTAGGGCAGGCCAGTTGGGAGCCGCTAGTGGCCCCTCCATTGTTTTGCAGCCGATCGCTGCGTGCGCGCCAAAATTTGTGCCAGATCCCGATCAAAACAGTCACATGGGAGGATCAAGAAGCTGCCAAGAGCTAAAATCTCCAAGGATTCACAGCAGCAGGCTCAAAAAAACGCCTTGATTACGGTTGCCAAATGCTGGAATTTTGCATGAAAACAGCGATATCTTGAATTGTTTTAATAAGAAAACTGGTCCTGGCCTCTCCATCAAACTTTGTTGAACAACCATTCAAGATGTTGCCAAGATGGTGGTGCAGGTGAGGTATCTTGGAAAATTTGCCCAGTTTAAAATTTCTGGTGTTGAAAATGGCACTTCTTTATCCTTCGATAATTTCGTACCCAGTACAAATTTTCATCCAAATACTGGCCTTTAAGAAGTAAAAATCCTCCTTACTTGTAATTCAAGTACCACACGCCTCTGCTGTTCAGGATCAGACAATATTTTGAAGTTTTCGCAATGGACCTATTTTGATGCATTATTGTAAAGTACAAAGTAACCATCCTTTCGGTCGCTGCCACCAAAAATTTCCACCTGGCCTCTCAACGAAAATTCAAAAATCTTAAACTAAACATGTCATTTGTTGCTGATGTGGTGTTCGATTATATGGGAAAATTTGCCTGCTCCTGATATTTACATTTTCGTAAATTGAAAATGTGGGCCTATTTTCTCTATCGTCGACCAGAAGTGATAGCACTCTTTTACTAGGCCTAACTACTATGCCTAACTACTAGGCTGGATGGACCTGTGCACACGTTCAAACAGAAATGAGAATTAAATACAGAAAAGCGACGGTGATGCTAGGAATGAGCATATGAATTAGCAAATTTTGGCTTTGGAAAATGTTTCTATCTGAAGGCTATTTTCACTTTTTATATGGCCTTATGCAAGCAAAGAAAGTCATATGTTTTGAATGATGCTATTTGCTATTAGGCCCCCTCATTTTAATTTTTTTGAACCAAAAGCATTGCAGATGGTGAACAAGGATTGAACAGTTGGTAATTGCCCCTCATTAAATATCAAATGAATATTTGACACAAAACACCACAACTAAAAGAACCACACCTTTTGGCTTATGAGAATAACTTGACCTTGAATTTTCTGCCTTTGTTTTGATTGTATGTCCCTTAAAAAGTTTAAGTTGAGCCAACCTGAAATTTACAAATTTAATAAATGATTTTATTTCTCAGTCAGGAAATTGATGTGCGTTCAAATTGAATTCTGACAACCTCTATTCCTCTTTGAGACATTTCTTAATTGTGTCAATGTTAGATTGGTTATGGTTATGAAATCAGCCTTGTACACAGCTACTAAGAACTGTAATTCTGAATCAACATTGGGATTTCCAAGCTGTGCCAGGTGCACTATTGAAATGTCCGTCAACTCTGTTGCAGGTTTATCATCATCTGGTTTATGTGAAAATATTGGAATTATCTGCTTCTTCATAATGAATATGGGTTTTGGCAAACCAGTAAATTGACAAGGAAAAGATGTACTCTTTGAACCATTTAGACATTGTTGTGATTTGAAGTTTAAAATGAACAGAATTTTCCAAAGGAGAAGTGAAAAGGAAAATCAATGATTCAACTATATACAACAGATATGTGTTGACTTATTATTTTCAAATGCCTAAAAAATGATAGACAAGCAAAATGCATGTTGGTTAGAATTTCACTTTCTTTTTTGTTACAATGAAGATTATGTGATCTTAGAATTAATTAAATTAGTCACTGTTAATAAAGTATGTTTTCTTCTTGAAAATGTGTACTTGTGTATTGAAACACATTGATGAGAACAACAGTTTTGTGTCTGTTCTTCACAAAAGATCAACAGTTCAAAATAATTAAAAAATTATTTTCATGTGGCAAATAGCGATAATTTGGTGCAACAAACTTGTGCAGCTTTCTGAAGAAAAAGATATTTTATACCTGTCTTTTATTTTGGTTACTTTGAACTTGAAAAAATGGCTGGAAATTGTAGATACAGCATAGATTTTGTGAAAATTAATACTCATGATGGATACAGTAGACATTCACATCAAAGGCATGGTTTTAAATGTTTCAAATGATGCCTTTAATTTGACTGTTTATCAAGTACATCATGCATCCAGCTTTTACAACTTCAAAATCCAGCTTTGAATTCACTGCATTACCATTACCAGGTGAAATTTTTTAAGCTGAATTCATGCTTGCAATTTTTTCTCGATGCTAATTGGATAGGTTTTGTGTTTCATATGATGCCTTACTTGGGCAAACACAAGTCTTTCTTGGGCAGTAAAAAATGCTTCAGGAATGAATTCAGCTTTAAATGACAAAATGTGATAGCAGCTGGATCTGCAAAATTATTACCCATTTTGTGAAGATTTTGCCCCCACTACAGC
>REGM01000050.1:1455134-1479376 GCA_004194415.1 Aurelia aurita
GAAGGACAGAAACAAAGCATTGTACAAGCAAACTAAAACATCTAATGGAAGTAAGTTCCTAATTTTGAAAAACATTCCACATGTTCTAGATAATTTTTTAGAGAGTTCACTGAGATGGTATTTCCAGCTTAGATGCTCATCCAGGAGGAGACCTAAGAACTTAACAAACTTTACTCTTTTAACATGTTTCTTGCCTATTTTTATATCAGAATCAGAAGGAACTTTGACAGATGAAGAATGAAAGATAATATAGTTTGTCTTATCAATATTTAATGATAGTTTATTAGCATCAAGCCATTTCTTTACTAATCTCAGCTCTTTGTTGACAATTTTAGTCAAATTAGATAAATCTTTGGATTCATAGTAGATGTTTGTATCATCAGCAAAGAGATAAAAAGTAAGTTTCTTAGAAGCATTTGGTAAATCATTGACATAGATAAGGAAAAGTAATGGGCCCAGTACAGAACCTTGTGGTACACCACAAGTAATTGAAAGCAAGTTAGAGTTACTTCCATTAACAGAAACATATTGCTTTCTGTCAGATAGATAAGATCTAAACCACTCAAGGGCGCATCCACGAATACCATAATGTTCCAATTTTGATAGCAAAATTTTATGATTAACTGTATCAAAGCCTTTTGTAAATCAATGAAAATACCACAACCAAGTCTTTTATTGGCAAGTGTATTTCTTATAGCTTCTGTTAGACTCACAAGGGCATGATTAATTGAGTGGTTTTCTTGAAATCCAAATTGTAAGGAATAAAGAATTTTATGAATTTCAAGGAATCTATAAAGACGTATGTACATTAGCTTCTCAAATATCTTGCTGAAAATAGGTAAAAGAGAAATTGGCCTGTAGTTTGATGGGAGCTCAGGATTTCCTTTTTTTTAAAGAGAAATAACCTTGGCAATTTTAAGTTTATCAGGGAAAATACCAGACTGGAAAGATTGATTCACAAGAAGAGCAAGAAGTGGTGAAACAGAGTAACCAAATATTTTAAGTAACTTTATTGGTATACTATTAGGACCTACAGATTTGGAAGGATTTGGAATATTGATTAGATCATTAACTTCTATTAAAGTAACTGGAGTAAGGAAAAGTGAATTGCAGGTTCTGTTAGATATATAATCAAGAAGAGATTTTGGAGTTAATGGGATTGTCTTTGTTATACCATCTGCAACATTGACAGAAAAGTCATTAAAAATATCAGACATTTTAATCAATAATCAATAATTTCTGGCTATGTTTGCCTGGTCAAATGAAAAGAAAACAATTTACAATAGACCATTTTGCAAAAGAGAAAAGAGACTGAGGAGAGCGCAGCCAATTCTGACAGCCTTAGTAACAGTTGAAAATCCGGGGAATCCTCTCCTCTGCAGCGTTGGCTGCAAGGTCGTGCAGCTGTACAAACTTGAATGATTTTATATTTATTTATTATTTCCAAGAGTTATATGATATTTGTTTACCCTAACCCTAACCCTAACCCTGACCCTAACCGAGAGCGCAGCCAATTCTGACAGCCTTAGTAACAGTTGGAAATCCGGGGAATCTTCTCATCTGCAGTGTTGGCTGCAAGGTCGTGCAGCTCGGCATATGGTAAAAACCAGACCCTAGGACTTATAGGACCCGGACCGGACCTTGGTCATTCCCCTATTATAACGTGGTACGACTCGACTTGACTTGACTCGTCATGGCAGAGGAAGAAAACGGTAGCAGCGACATTGCTCAGCTTGCTGAGAAGCTGAGCAACCTTGAGTCACCAAAGAAAGCTAAAACACGGTAAGTTTTAACTATTTGAAATTTTCGAGTATCAACTTTTTGCGCCTAACTAAAACAAAGTAACTCAGCAGGTAGATAGCTAGAGTTATTTATGGGCCTACTTTAGCCTTTTAATATCATGTGTTTTGGCATCGCGTACAACTTATTTGCATTGTTAATAATAGGAAAGTACAGAAGAAAAGAAGAAACTTTGTTTATTTTAATAAAATACTTTGGATACTGCAGTGATAGCAGGCCTACCTAATCCAAGTAGCTCAAACTGGTCAACTGGTCTTGGGCAGGGCTGGGAAACATCTACCTGGCACGAAGATGTAAATTTGAACCTTTAACCAAAGATTTTGTTAGCTTCATCCTCGGAATTATGGCTGGCCTGAATAAATTCACGTCTGGGAGATATGTTAATCCTTGAATTAGCTTCCCATTGTATAAACCCCCTTTGAAAAAGGCCTCCCACCTTGGAGCTAAAATTTTTAATAAACCCTCCCCCCTGCTTGAAAGTGGCTTCCATGCCAGGGTAGTACCCTGGCATGGAAGCCTACTCAAGCTATCATACACTTCAAGAAAATGTACATTACAACAAAAATAATTTACTTGAAGCTCTTATGGGGCTAAAAAATTAATAATAGTCCCCTCCATATACTCCTTCAAATATCTCTCATCCAAAAATTTCTGAAATCAGTAGCTCAGGGGATGTCTGTAAATCCTCAAATCAGTTTAGCAGTTTGGCAACAAAATTGAAGAATATTAACTTTTTATTTACTGTGTATATGTTTTGTTTTTACAGAGCTAAGAACACTAATATGGCTGACTGGTCAGGTGATGAGTCATGCAGGCCTAAACGTAAAAGGCTATTTACATCAACACCTGTCAAGGAAGTTATCCTAATAAATGATGAGGTAGAAGACATTATTGTTAATGAAGTGAAACCAAGGTTTATTGACACATACAGCTGTATAATTTCTAGGTACACATAACCATAATACACATTTTTTAATTCCATATAAGAAACCTGCCCTTAGTACCCAATTTTCTTAAATTTCCTATTGTTTTCTATTTTTATCAGAAAAAAAAACAAAAAATGTATTGTAATGTGATGTCCCAGAAATACTTATACTGAGTTACAGAACTTAGAGATACTATAAACTGGGTGCTTATAAAGAAAATGTGTAAGTTAATAACATTTGATAAAAACTTTTCTGCTCCCTTCACAATAGCCTGTGATCAATAGATGGGAGATTCCTTTGTTGTCTTCTTATTTTAAATCGAAATTATTTTTTAGCTACAAAAGCAACTAGTCTAATTTGATTATCTACATACAAAATGCAAATTAAATTAACAGAATGATTTTAAAGAGAAGAATAAATACAATTTCGATAGAATTCATTTTGAAGGCATTAATTTCCATTCCTTTCAAATTATGATTTCCCAGGTTGTCATTGAAGTTAACAAGCAGTGATTATATCAAACATGGAAAAGATGGTTGTGCTTTGAATGAATGAATTTGAATGAATGAATATTTGGTGACCACGCCCTTTACTCTTCCGGAAATGATGACCACGCCCTATAAAAATTTAGGTTGTTTTATTATTTGGGAAAATTTAGGGCAATTTACACTGAACTTCAGTGGAAATCTAGCCCACGAGAACCGTTTTTATATTTCTTTGCAAACTTTAACTACATATAAAGTTCATTCTAGAAATAAAGCAATCTAAAATGTTAGGGTTAACAATATCTCAAATGTCCTCTTTATCTGCAAGATATCAAAATTTTTTTTTATTATAACTGCTTGCGAGTATAATGAATTATCCCCAGCAAGGCTTCGCATTGTCTTCACTTATTGCCTACCGATTTTTGCGTAACTGCCTGCTGATATATGAAGAAAGCTAAGCATGAAAACACATGACAGTTCGGTTCGGACACCCATCTAACTGCGTCAATTTGGCAACTTTCCTTCAATCATAACGTTTCTCGTACTGTCTGTAAAATTTTGAGTTAAAGCGTGTTTCTATGAGCTACCTTTGATTAAAATATCTTCCCATGAACCTTTTGCTTTTCTATTAGAGCTTGCTTTGAAACTAAAAAGCTTTTTTTATCAGATTGTGAATTGAGCTTGCTTTAAACTATAAAAGCTTTTTTATCAGATTGTCAATTGAGCGCAGTATATCAATGATGAGTGAACGAACTGTACATCTAGCCGTTATTTGTGATTGTACGCTATTGAGGATCTGTGTTTAATATGTCAATTAGTCTCATTCTACGTGGATGCCTTCGAGCGAATTCATCAATGATACTCTCACTGGATACATGAATGTTACGGTGAACATGCAGCCAGCGCATTAAGCCTATCTTGTTTCATCGTGCTCCTGAGATATGACATCAAACGGCGAAGAGCTGATATGGACCTTTCACAACTGCATGTTGTAAGGGGCAAAGTTGCGAGAATTTGGAATGCAGTGTGGATGTTAGGAAATGTGAGTTCATCAATAAGTGGCAAGAGCGATTGTACGGATGTTGGTGGTGTGCCTTCGTAATTTTCCCATGTTTTCTGCCACATTTCTAATTTCATCTCAAGATGCCTTGTTTCCGGAAGATCGTTTCCACAGTGCGAAAGAAAGTCCTTGAATTTCTCTTGCCAGTCGTGTTGGCATACTACTCTGGCTGGAAGTGCATGAAACGCACTAAGCACTGCAAGATTTAAATCAGAGAAGCGCAATGAGATCTGGCTGCAAAGATGATCAAGGAAGGGGATGGACAGAGATCGCTGATAATACTGAGAGGGCGTTTGAGCAGGTGGGTTTGAACGATTCACTTGCCTAGCAACTATCCTTGGCATTGATGGATCAGTACCAACGGACTGAGCCTTAGAACTGGCCTCTTCGAACCTTTAACGTCTGCTAACGACGCAACGATTGGCTTGAATAGCTCTACGAAGATGTCCAGCCCGTCAATACGTGCAACCCACCTTGTGCGACAGACATCGATCAAATGACTATGATCTGATTTAGGGAGCAACGATTTGATTTTTTCACATAACAATGCAAAGCGTTTTGGGTGAACATTGAAAAACTCTGAGATGACTCGGACATGTCCCTTCATGTTTTTTACCCTTTGTATTTTACATGCTGAGGCAACGCACAAGTTCAGCACATGAGAGCGACAGTGGACATAAAGTGCCTTCGGGTATTCTCTTTGAATATTAACAGCAGCACCAGAGCACTTGGCTGCCATGTTCCCGGCACCATCATATCCTTGTCCTCGACAGTTTCCAATGTCTAAACCAAAGTCTACTAACGCCTCTTTGATGGTTTTTGAGATCGCCTCACCAGATAACCCCTCACTGCATTGGGTAAATCCCACAAACTCTTCCCGAATGTTAGATTCTTTGTCAACAAAACGGACGACAACAGACATTTGCTCAATTTTGCTAACATCAGCAGCCTCATCCGCTAACACTGAAAAATACTTTGCATCTCGTATTTCATCTGTTAAAGATTTAAGCACTGAGTCACCACAAAGTCTCAGAAGCTCGTTTTGAGTTGTCTTCGATCGATAGGTGGCATTCCTGGGTGCATTCAAAAGGTGGTCTTGAAAATGGACATTATTTCCATTCCTAGCTAAGTAAAAGAGAATTGCTTGTAAGTTTCCTGGATTGTTGGAATCTACGTTATAAAACTTAGCATCGTCCCTGTGACCTCTTAAAGCGATACACTGCCTTGCGCACAACAAGATTGCTTCGATTATTGGCTTAAGCTCCTCACGATTCTTGGAAATTTGTTCTGATAGCAGATTGTTTAACTGGACGTCAACAGATGCTGCCTCGTTCTCCATGGAACGACGAAAGTGGGATGCACGCAGTGTTGCCGTTTTGTGGATTGGAGAATTTTCAATATGGCCATTGAATTTCTGAATAGCTTTAGACCAGTTTCTGAAAGGTTTTTTAAACAGAAAATTTTGCTTTGAAGCGTTATGGGTATATTCACCTCCAAACAAAGCGCAACTGATGCAAAATGCACCATCTAACCTGTGAGAATATGCAAGCCAAGGATACAACTGCAGCCACAAACACTGAAAGCGCCGCCTGGAAGAATTTGCAGGGAACTTGAAATCCCTTCCTGGTTTCCATACATTACACAGGAGATCGTACTTTGTTTGATCACTGAATGAAGAAGCTTGCTGATAAAAGTTCCCAATATCTTTCTGGGCAAAAGGGGAACTTAACGAAGACTCATCCTGATCAGGGAGATCGGGGTTGCTCTCATCATTTTTACTCTCTGAAGCGTTTTCAGAAGACATGATGGTGACAGACAGCGATGAAGATCTGGCGGGAGATGTGGTTGGTAACGCAGAATCGTCAGATTTTGCTTTTTTTAAAGCAAAAGATTTTATGGATAGCTGCTTCCTTTTGACAGCAAGATTCTCGTTTACAAGATCTTGTGTTGTTAAGTTGCTGGTGCTTGCTGCACTCCCTTTGCGTTGNTTAGACCAGTTTCTGAAAGGTTTTTTAAACAGAAAATTTTGCTTTGAAGCGTTATGGGTATATTCACCTCCAAACAAAGCGCAACTGATGCAAAATGCACCATCTAACCTGTGAGAATATGCAAGCCAAGGATACAACTGCAGCCACAAACACTGAAAGCGCCGCCTGGAAGAATTTGCAGGGAACTTGAAATCCCTTCCTGGTTTCCATACATTACACAGGAGATCGTACTTTGTTTGATCACTGAATGAAGAAGCTTGCTGATAAAAGTTCCCAATATCTTTCTGGGCAAAAGGGGAACTTAACGAAGACTCATCCTGATCAGGGAGATCGGGGTTGCTCTCATCATTTTTACTCTCTGAAGCGTTTTCAGAAGACATGATGGTGAAAGACAGCGATGAAGATCTGGCGGGAGATGTGGTTGGTAACGCAGAATCGTCAGATTTTGCTTTTTTTAAAGCAAAAGATTTTATGGATAGCTGCTTCCTTTTGACAGCAAGATTCTCGTTTACAAGATCTTGTGTTGTTAAGTTGCTGGTGCTTGCTGCACTCCCTTTGCGTTGTAGAGGTTTGCAGTTTTTTTGCTGCATTATCATCTTTTCTGCTTCTTGTCTCAAGGGATCCTTCAGGGGAAAGCAGAAGAGGAACATAGTGGTTTTTGGTTTCCGGGATTTTTCGGGTCTGTAAGAAGTCGATTAGGACCGAAGCACAACGAAAAATGTGGATTTCCGCAGCTGTTGAGGAGGAATAGTTTCTTGGAATTATGGTACTGTTGAACATAATTTCTCTGCCATTTCTGCTTTCCACTTCAGTCAACAATAGTACGAACAGGATAGTAGGACTCGATTGGTTTCTCAATAGCACTTGAAAGGGCTAGCATTGAAAGAAAGGAAGAGAAGGAAAAGTCCTTCGCGACACTTGAGGCCTCCGCCGCAGCAACTGAATAATGACTTTCTTGCTGCAAAGATTCAAGTGCAAATTGAGAGACACAGTGGTGTAATGGATTTTCCGTGTTACTGAATGCCTCTCGCACATGTTGCGATTCTATCAAAGGATGAGATTCATAGAAGTTGGCATTCAGATAAAGTTCAATACTTGTAAGACCACGCAAATATCTTGAAAGAGATTCATCACCAAACAGGCCGCGTGAACATGCATTAAAGAGGCTGCTACCGTTCCCAGACGTGCTGAAAAGTGAAAAGAGGTAGTACTGGATAACTTTAAAGCGGTATTCAAGACACGAGTTGTCATGGAGAGAAATGACATGATACGATATGAATGATTAAAATGCGAAAAGTTGTAAACAGCCTTTTTTAAAAGACGATATGGATCAACTGTTGTTGGGTTTATAAAATGAAATTCAAAATAAGAACAAGAAAAATTACGCAAATAGAATATGATAGATAGTACTGAACTTTACAGTTTTCTCCGTCTTTCACTGAAAACAATTATCAGTGTCAATTTATATTCACAAGAAAGGTATATCAAAAAAGAAAGCCGAGAATCTTATTCAGGGGGCATCAAAGAGACCGCTGCGAAGGCACTCATCACGAAGGTCCCTCGCTAGAAATATTTATAGCGACGTGAGCTGATAAACAATTATGCCCAAATATTTGGAAATCAATTTGCTATGATGTAGAAGTCACAAATCAAAGGCATTTGTTTCCCACGCAGAATTATTTACGTAAGATTTGTGGAAAATTCAATAGGCAGCAATGAAATTCTATTTTTATGGCTATGAAAAAATGATAAAGATTGTGTAGATATCGTAGACACAAAACAGAATCGTTGAAATATTACATCACTTGATTCTGCAAGCTGATATCGTGTGAACAGCTGCGAAATGAATTCATAATCCCAATTGATTTCACAAACACACAAGAAAGATATAATTTCTATTTGACTTCCATTCTAACACAAAAAAGCTTTCAAAATTGTTTAATTTTGCTGATTTTCATAGCCAAATTGTAAGATTTAGTCACAGAAATTAGAATATTCATTAGAGCTCATTCACAGCCTGATTTCGAAAAACGAATACCCTCTGAAAGCTGAAAGGGGGATCATGATTAATCATGATGGTATTCAGAGGAACATAAGCAAATTTTGTTATCGTCCAATCAGGCTCTTTGTTGACAAATTTTCAACAACCAATCAGCGAGCACCATTTTCAATTGGATTTTTCAGATTAATGGAGGAGTCACACCTAGCTGTGGGGGAATAGCTGTGTCTAGTTGTCACCCCACCACGAAATTATACTTTATCCAAAATAACTCAAATTTTTTGTGTACACTAACTGATAAATTTCCAAAAATTCTACCCAAGCCCTAAGCTCTCCGATGCGAGAAAATTGAAATTCCCTTTTCACGACTCACTTGGGTGCCTAGGCCCATACACCTCCAAGCAACCGAGACCCATATTTTTCTGCGATTTATGCCTCTCTTTTCTCAAACTTCGGGAAGATTTGCAGATATTTTGCTATTTTTCCATTCGGAAATAGTTTTTGGCTTCTGCGACAAATTTTTTTTTGAAAAATCCGCCTCAAAAGCGTGGGAGGCTAGCCGGAAGTAAAGCACGAAGAATACATGAGAGAGAGGTATAGAATTCAATTCATTTCAAAAACAATTTTTTGGCGCGAGAAAGAAGAAACAATCTAAACTTTTCAATGAAACAAGACACGATCAATCGTAAATCCACAACACAACAGGAAAATTTCTTATCATCAGTTCACAGCATATCAACTTCAGGTCTTTGCCAACTCCAGATGCTATTCACGATTGCACTAAATCGATGATCATCCGTTGCATCGACTTCATCTTCATCATCTGAATCCTCGCCGTCGGGCGGTATTTCATCGTCGCCATCTTGTTCATCATTTTCTTCAGTTTCATCTGCATCTTCAAGATTAAAGACAGCGTCGTTTGCTTTTCCTGATAACTCTTCGATAAAACTTGCAATGGTCTGCTTACACAGCGGGCAGGAGCTTATCTCGGGAATCAAGCATTCTGTATGGAAGGAGTGACCATAGCCATTCATCACACGCCATGGGCAAAAACTCGAGTCAGGATTCTTGCAATTGTGTAGATCACATTTCCTGCAGTGAAAAAATAACTAAGAGCTGCAGTCTGTTTGAGTATAGGTGAGAAAATTACAAATTTTATATGGGAATACTCTTCACTAGACTATAAAAGAAAGAAGTTTTTCAGATCAGATATCAAATTTTGAATTTTTGATATAACAGAGGTAACTGTAGATTTTTCATCCAGACTGCATTCCGTGCAAACTTGAAGGTGACAACGAAGTTCAACTTGAAAATTTCAAATGTTCTGATGGGACTTTCAGTGTTTATCTGGTGCTTAGCTGATTTATGGGAAGTTGACTGTTGATTGTCCTTCACAATTCTTTTTGGAAACAAGTTCATATTAGAAACCTTCTGGGGAGCTCGTTTATAAAACCAATGCCCGACAATCAACGTATGGGGCCTTTGACAAAAGACTTTTATTTTTTATTGGAGCTTGAGGCTGGGGACTGTAAGGCTCCCTCATCACATTTTCCTTCCAAAGGAGTATGCTAACTTTTTAAGCAACTGCCAGTATACTTCCTATAGGTGAGAATAAATGTTATCTTTGAAAATACAGCTTTCTACTGCCAAAACTAACTACATTTACAAGATTTTTGTTTCTGTCCCAAACATTGTGCACCCTATGTGCTACCCCTCCCCCTTTGTGGCCTGAAGCTGCAATGAAAAATAAAAATATTCGGTCAAAGAGAACTAATTTCAAGAGATTAGATATATGTGCACTGTGCACCTCCCATTGAAGCATTCAAGAATTCTTGATTAAGAGAATTCTTGTCATTTTAATGGGTGCAAGGCCTGTACTGTTCAAATTCAAACCATTACCAATTGTACAGAATCTATTAGAAATGTAAAAAATCTATTATCTGGAACACAAAGTAAAGTTCTGAAGGCTGGGCTCGCACAGCATAAGTTTGAGTAGGGTATACAGAGGTAACATGGGTAAGCTTTGGAGTAAGCGAGGTAAGGAAAAGGATTGGACTAAATTTTATAAAATCTTGATTCATAGATTTATTCCAGCTGCAACTGTTTGAACTACCCTCCTTGTTGTAAATTTTGATTTAACAGTCATGATCTACCATGTTTCAGCCACCAACACTGCCCATTTTACTCCATACTAACCATCTTACCCTGCAGACCCTAGACATGATTCTTGCACAAAGAGCATCCTAGGCATATTATTACAAACCAGTTTTTTTGAGAACACTGTGAAGGTTTGGAAATGTTGTGTAAAAGCCTAGTCACAAATATGTTGCAAATAAGATGCCTTGGATAGTTGCTCTTTATGCAGAAACCGAGATTGTCTGTGAAGCAGTTTGGCATTACTGTACCAGTGTTCCAAAATGATGTATCAGTGTTTGAAAAATTACCAAGTTCAAAAATTCAATTAATGCTGAATTTTCCTTTCGAAGGTGTTGCATGAAAGATTAAATTAAATTTAGAACAAATAGATTATCATATCAACAGCTTCTAATCAGCGAAAGTCTGAGGTTAGCTACCTGGTTTTGAAGCATACTTAATAATTGCACAGAATTTCAAGCAAATCTATCTTTTTGTCCCTTCAAATTCTTTAACATGGTTGACTGTGCCAGAAATTAATCTTGTGATTATGTATGAATCAAAAGTAAATGTGAAATTGTAAAATTAAGAATTGATGGCAATATTTACAGTACAATATCATCTAAAACCTATGGCTCAAAATATCGGTTTTCAAGCTTTCATTTCAAAGTCTTTCACATAATTTTGCACAATTTTTATTGTTGCTAAAAATAATTTGGCCTTCCATACAACTAAAAAAGAAACAAATTTAAAGAGAAGTACAGCAAAACCAAATTTTGTGGATTTTTCAAATGCTGATACATCATTTCAGGACACCTGTTATATGCAGATAATATTTTGTCATACCTCAAAGGATCTGGGGATGTTTCATAACTTAAAAATCCTATTGGTAGTGTATCGTTTGTTACTGTTTTTTCACTCCCAAAGACATGTGGCAGTACCCATTTGGTCACTCTTTGGCTGGGCTTCTTTGGTTTCCTAACAAGGCTGGCTGAGTTGGGATTCCTGGCGATTTCATGGAATTTTTTGGTGAGGAATTCAGCTGCTTTCATCTTCAAAATTTTAATGCTGCTGTGGCTAAAGAATTGTGTTCGCTTTGGAACAAATGCTGCTTGAAAGTTAGACAGGTCATGTTTTCTGCCATCAATTTCTCTTGCTGCTAATGTTATCCTCTCTGCATTATCATGAATCTTTGTGCGGGATCTCAAAACGGAATGAAAGTTCTCAACTGCATTTTCGTCAAAACAACAGAGAGAAGAGAAGAGAGCCTCCACAATAGGATGGTCAATGCTTTTCCAGTATTCCAAATTGGAAAGGGCTATCAATGGAGCTTTATCATAATGTCTTCGTCTGAAGACTAAAAACATGAGCCAGCAGCGAAAGAGAGACTCAAAGTAAAGATCTGCCATGTTATCTCTAAAAATTACAGAGTAGATGCAAAGACTCATGGGAACATATGTATCAAGAAGATTTAATAGTGTTAGATACTGGATGTCTTTAGACCCTGCAAAGACAGAAAGAAGTGCATCACGTACAAACAACCAACCACCATATACCACCTCAAGCAATAAAGATATATGCCATGGCTTGGGCTTCTTAGCAAGAGCCTTCTTTCCACTGAATAGAAAAGAATACAACTCAGCAAAGAATGCATGGAATTTGAGTAAGACATTTTCCCTGGCATTAAGGGAGATGTGAAGTGGTCCAATGAATGGAACTAAGTTATGTATACCATCATTGTAAACAACCTGGCGAATGTAGAACTGACAAGGCCAGTCACCAACTAGGGGAACAACAAATCTCTCCAGATAATGAGCCAGACCATTTTCAAGTATTATGTTGAGAGCAACCTGGAAATTCTCGCATGATTTCAATGGCAATTCAACACAGCCTACAAGCTTGTAATTCTCCATAGACCTCATCTTCAGGATGTCGTCTTTCTGGTAGTCATGGGCTAGCAGTCTGGATCGTTGCGATTCTGGGTCAAAGAACTTAGCCTGGAGCCAATCTGGCATCACATTAACATACGACTTAGAGATCCTGCTCAGACTTCTTAGTAAAAGATCCTGAAGGAAGGCACTATTTGCTGGCTTTTGATCTTGGTCATCTGGTCCTGCAGAATTGATTGCTTTTACATTTTTGAAGCTCTTAACAAGTAAAGTTGCCATATGTGCCACATTGGTTTGAGACTCTGATGATGGGCGATGGTTGGTATGAATATTATGATAATCGTCTATAAAGGCGATTACTATATATTCATTGTCAACTGCATCTTCAAAAAACTTTTTAACTGTTTCAAGATGTTGAGATGAAATTGTCTTGCAAGTTGAGGCAACAGTTAAATGATGGGCGGCTAAACCCATGTTTCTTAACGTTTCTACGCCCCTGCTTGAGAGACCTAGTCCCTTCAAGGTTCTTGTTGTTGCGATCTGGAACCAGTTTGCAGCTTGGGACTGGCCATACAACAATACATAAATTATAGACAGAGCACGTTTCTCATTTAAGCTTATTACTACCGGGCTTTTTGGACCCTTGTAGTACCGGGGGGGGCACAAAGTGCCCCCCCTTCATAACTTTGTGAATAATGTAGATATGAGGATGAGACTTGGTACAAAGGTGCACAGTAACAAAATCTACACAATAGGACACTTTTTTTATTCTTCATTACATCCATGACGTCACTATTACGTCATAATGGCGGGAAAATGCGATATTTTCTAACTATTGACAAAATTAGCAATATCTAAGGTTTTATCTAATAATTCCTTTCATAATGGCTCTAGAATGTATCACAAATCATCAAGGAGTAAAAATCAGCAATATTATATCTATTTAAACTCATTGTTTATTTCATTTATTCATTATTTAGTTGCACCGGTTTTTCATTCTTTCATTAAAAGCCCTAATTACCTATGCAAATACTCTAAAATGCCTTAAAATCATTTAAAACAATNAGAATCAATAATCAAAATTGTCTATTTTAATCTATTTGCTTATGAATAGCCATATTTGCACCCTTTGATCAATATATTTTTCGAAATTTCTAAAATCCTGTGGACGGACGGCCGTTAATTTCGAGTGTACTCTTGCGGTACCAACCTTTCTTACGAAAAGTACCTACCTTTCTCTACGGTCATTCTTTGAAGTATTTTGGCAGAATCAATAATCAAAATTGTCTATTTTAATCTATTTGCTTATGAATAGCCATATTTGCACCCTTTGATCAATATATTTTTCGAAATTTCTAAAATCCTGTGGACGGACGGCCGTTAATTTCGAGTGTACTCTTGCGGTACCAACCTTTCTTACGAAAAGTACCTACCTTTCTCTACGGTCATTCTTTGAAGTATTTTGGCAGAATCAATAATCAAAATTGTCTATTTTAATCTATTTGCTTATGAATAGCCATATTTGCACCCTTTGATCAATATATTTTTCGAAATTTCTAAAATCCTGTGGACGGACGGCCGTTAATTTCGAGTGTACTCTTGCGGTACCAACCTTTCTTACGAAAAGTACCTACCTTTCTCTACGGTCATTCTTTGAAGTATTTTGGCAGAATCAATAATCAAAATTGTCTATTTTAATCTATTTGCTTATGAATAGCCATATTTGCACCCTTTGATCAATATATTTTTCGAAATTTCTAAAATCCTGTGGACGGACGGCCGTTAATTTCGAGTGTACTCTTGCGGTACCAACCTTTCTTACGAAAAGTACCTACCTTTCTCTACGGTCATTCTTTGAAGTATTTTGGCAGAATCAATAATCAAAATTGTCTATTTTAATCTATTTGCTTATGAATAGCCATATTTGCACCCTTTGATCAATATATTTTTCGAAATTTCTAAAATCCTGTGGACGGACGGCCGTTAATTTCGAGTGTACTCTTGCGGTACCAACCTTTCTTACGAAAAGTACCTACCTTTCTCTACGGTCATTCTTTGAAGTATTTTGGCAGAATCAATAATCAAAATTGTCTATTTTAATCTATTTGCTTATGAATAGCCATATTTGCACCCTTTGATCAATATATTTTTCGAAATTTCTAAAATCCTGTGGACGGACGGCCGTTAATTTCGAGTGTACTCTTGCGGTACCAACCTTTCTTACGAAAAGTACCTACCTTTCTCTACGGTCATTCTTTGAAGTATTTTGGCAGAATCAATAATCAAAATTGTCTATTTTAATCTATTTGCTTATGAATAGCCATATTTGCACCCTTTGATCAATATATTTTTCGAAATTTCTAAAATCCTGTGGACGGACGGCCGTTAATTTCGAGTGTACTCTTGCGGTACCAACCTTTCTTACGAAAAGTACCTACCTTTCTCTACGGTCATTCTTTGAAGTATTTTGGCAGAATCAATAATCAAAATTGTCTATTTTAATCTATTTGCTTATGAATAGCCATATTTGCACCCTTTGATCAATATATTTTTCGAAATTTCTAAAATCCTGTGGACGGACGGCCGTTAATTTCGAGTGTACTCTTGCGGTACCAACCTTTCTTACGAAAAGTACCTACCTTTCTCTACGGTCATTCTTTGAAGTATTTTGGCAGAATCAATAATCAAAATTGTCTATTTTAATCTATTTGCTTATGAATAGCCATATTTGCACCCTTTGATCAATATATTTTTCGAAATTTCTAAAATCCTGTGGACGGACGGCCGTTAATTTCGAGTGTACTCTTGCGGTACCAACCTTTCTTACGAAAAGTACCTACCTTTCTCTACGGTCATTCTTTGAAGTATTTTGGCAGAATCAATAATCAAAATTGTCTATTTTAATCTATTTGCTTATGAATAGCCATATTTGCACCCTTTGATCAATATATTTTTCGAAATTTCTAAAATCCTGTGGACGGACGGCCGTTAATTTCGAGTGTACTCTTGCGGTACCAACCTTTCTTACGAAAAGTACCTACCTTTCTCTACGGTCATTCTTTGAAGTATTTTGGCAGAATCAATAATCAAAATTGTCTATTTTAATCTATTTGCTTATGAATAGCCATATTTGCACCCTTTGATCAATATATTTTTCGAAATTTCTAAAATCCTGTGGACGGACGGCCGTTAATTTCGAGTGTACTCTTGCGGTACCAACCTTTCTTACGAAAAGTACCTACCTTTCTCTACGGTCATTCTTTGAAGTATTTTGGCAGAATCAATAATCAAAATTGTCTATTTTAATCTATTTGCTTATGAATAGCCATATTTGCACCCTTTGATCAATATATTTTTCGAAATTTCTAAAATCCTGTGGACGGACGGCCGTTAATTTCGAGTGTACTCTTGCGGTACCAACCTTTCTTACGAAAAGTACCTACCTTTCTCTACGGTCATTCTTTGAAGTATTTTGGCAGAATCAATAATCAAAATTGTCTATTTTAATCTATTTGCTTATGAATAGCCATATTTGCACCCTTTGATCAATATATTTTTCGAAATTTCTAAAATCCTGTGGACGGACGGCCGTTAATTTCGAGTGTACTCTTGCGGTACCAACCTTTCTTACGAAAAGTACCTACCTTTCTCTACGGTCATTCTTTGAAGTATTTTGGCAGAATCAATAATCAAAATTGTCTATTTTAATCTATTTGCTTATGAATAGCCATATTTGCACCCTTTGATCAATATATTTTTCGAAATTTCTAAAATCCTGTGGACGGACGGCCGTTAATTTCGAGTGTACTCTTGCGGTACCAACCTTTCTTACGAAAAGTACCTACCTTTCTCTACGGTCATTCTTTGAAGTATTTTGGCAGAATCAATAATCAAAATTGTCTATTTTAATCTATTTGCTTATGAATAGCCATATTTGCACCCTTTGATCAATATATTTTTCGAAATTTCTAAAATCCTGTGGACGGACGGCCGTTAATTTCGAGTGTACTCTTGCGGTACCAACCTTTCTTACGAAAAGTACCTACCTTTCTCTACGGTCATTCTTTGAAGTATTTTGGCAGAATCAATAATCAAAATTGTCTATTTTAATCTATTTGCTTATGAATAGCCATATTTGCACCCTTTGATCAATATATTTTTCGAAATTTCTAAAATCCTGTGGACGGACGGCCGTTAATATCGAATGTACTCTTGTGGTACCTACCTTTCTAATCTTTGGAGTAATTTGACAGAATCAAAGATATTAATTGTGTATTTTGGTCTATTTACTGATAAATAGCCATATTTGCACCCTTCGATCAATATATTTTTTGAAATTTCTAAAAGCCTGTGGACGGACGGCCGTTAATTTTGAATATACGCTTGCGGTACCTGCATAAATGTCCTATGTCCGTTATTGGTAAAAAAGGACACCCCACACATTATATGTCAACAACCGAAACCATCTCTTTTAATAAATAAATCCCGTCATTAAAGTAAAATCATTGTTTATATATATTGCACCTTTCTATAAGTGCATATATTCAGGAGCTCTTTAAGATTCCACTGCCCCCTTCAGCTCAGGCATTTCTTTTTCCCGATTATTTTGTTCTATGCTCGCTGAGGAGTATACTATTGACTCGTGCAGAGGCATACAGCCGGGGCTAACGAGTTTTAGTTTATTTTACACCTTGTTGTGGTGTTATACCTATGCCAGGCCAGGTGTTACCAGGAGGTTACCCATCAAGGTAATGATCTAGGATGAGAACCGTTGTATCAATACTGATGCCCTCCAGTTTCAGACCAGATCTCAGGGGAGGTTAAGGATGTGCAGGGTATTGGTCGTATTGGAGCATAGGGGAAGAACAGCTGAATTTATAGGAACATGAACAACTTTCAAGTCATTTCGAGATATTTACAAATAATGTAAGAGCAACTTTACCAATACATTTCTTGAGATTTACACTTGTTGTAAAGTTCGTAAAGGCCTTTACAATTTGTAAAGTCATGTAGAAATCAAAGACCACATTTCAATGATATTTACAGTGTTACCAAATTTGTTGTAAATGCCTAATTCTATGCAGTGACAGTTCCAAATACATTTAACTTGCAAATTTTTATTATGAACTAAAATTTGTTTCAATAAAACAGTGAAAAAGATCTTTATATGGCACATATGACAACTTACAGAACGTAAATTCTCGCAAAATTTGAACTACAAGTTCTGAAAATTGTGAATACATCATCTCATTCGTATGTACATGTCTCATTCATATGTTTAAAAGGGATATTATGTTCCATGGCTTTCTAAAATCAATTTTACAAAGAGATAGATGAAAGTTGGCAAACAAAAACTTGATGTTAATGCCTTCAATGGGACTGAATAAAGACAATGGTCCAGCATGGAGAGTACTAAATAGCATTCATACAATCACTTCACTGCAAGTCAAAATGTGAGAAAGAAGAACTTGATGGAGAATAAAACTTAGGTACCTCTGCTACTGAATCATTTTGCATTTTAGGGGTTAACAGGAACCTGCTAAATTCTCTCTTTAGTTCAGCTTGTCCAATACATTTGTCACAGACATAGTGGATTTTGTGAGGTTTGAAGCCAGCTTCAGTTGCCATCTTTTTAAAAGCCTGCAAATATCTGTATGCAGGGACCTTAACCGTAGCATTTTCTGACTTTTGAGACCACGTTGAGTGCAATACATTACTGCAATTCTTTTTAAATCTTCCCATTTCCTTTTCATACTAATCAATCTTATTTGTAAACATTGCATTAAACACCACCACATCACCGACATTTAGGCCTAAAAGACGGGGAATCTGCATAATTTTCCCGCCAAAATGCTCCACAGACAATAGGCAGATACCACTTACCTGCTACTTCATGCCCAATACGAGAATATTAAAGATCAGAAATAGTAAAATAAATAATACTCCCTGAAATGCAGCAGCTGGTTAGGCCAACATCTATCGTTTACCAAGTAAAGTAGGTGTCTTTTTCTTTTCCACAAAAAGAACGGCCAGAACGATGCATTAGGAAAACGAAACAAATTGGAGTTTTGCCAATGTGAATTAGTAGCCCAATAATGTTTAAAGACGGCGCTTCAAGAGTATTTAAAATGAATTAATACGAGAAACTTGCAGAGCAACCTGCCATCACGATTTCTGTGCGGAAAGAGGCATCTTCGGATTCTTGTTTTGAAATAAATGAATTGAATTCTATACCTCTCTCTCGTGTATTCTTCGTGCTTTACTTCCAGCTAGCCTCCCACGCTTTTGAGGCAGGTTTTTCAAACAAATTTTTGTCGCAGAAGCCAAAAACTATTTCCGAATGGAAAAATAGCAAAATATCTGCAAATCTTCCCGAAGTTTGAGAAAAGAGAGGCATAAATCGCAGAAAAATATGGGTCTCGGTTGCTTGGAAGTGTATGGGCCTAGGCACCCAAGTGAGTCGTGAAAAGGGAAAGTTTTGAACAATCGTTTTTCAATTTTCTCGCATCGGAGAGCTTAGGGCTTGCGTAGAATCTTTGGAAATTTATCAGTTAGTATACACAAAAAATTTGAGGTATTTTGGATAAAGTATAATTTCGTGGTGGGGTGACAACTAGACACAGCTATTTCGCCACAGCTAGGTGTGACTCCTCCATTAATCTGAAAAATCCAATTGAAAATGGAGCTCGCTGATTGGTTGTTGAAAATTTGTCAACAAAGAGCCTGATTGGACGATAACAAAATTTGCTTATGTTTCACCAATGTCAAATTTCCTTTCAGGGAAGCCTTTGTAGCACCTCTCTGAATTCCTATGGATCATCGTCTCCATTGACTCCAAGGCTCGAAGTTGAGTTTCTACAAGCTGACTTGTCATAGCATACAGCGATGTGTTGAAATGTGCAACGGAGAACTCGTCTTCACAATCTTCTTCGGCAGATTATTCAGTCGACTTACAATCCCTTGCCTTCGAAACATCGGGCTTAATATCTGTGCTTGTCATAAGAATTTTTGACAGGGATGAACTCGCGCAAGATTGGTACAATGAGGACATCGTGAATTCATTGGCATTCAAATGCTCCAAATCACAAANTTTGAACAATCATTTTTCAATTTTCTCGCATCGGAGAGCTTAGGGCTTGGGTAGAATCTTTGGAAATTTATCAGTTAGTGTACACAAAAAATTTGAGGTATTTTGGATAAAGTATAATTTCGTGGTGGGGTGACAACTAGACACAGCTATTCCCCCACAGCTAGGTGTGACTCCTCCATTAATCTGAAAAATCCAATTGAAAATGGAGCTCGCTGATTGGTTGTTGAAAATTTGTCAACAAAGAGCCTGATTGGACGATAACAAAATTTGCTTATGTTATTCAGAGGAACACATCTCAACATGATCTCAACAATGATAGTACCAAAAAAGTGCATTACACTACAAATATTCCTACCTTACTGGTATCCGATTGTTCGCTCTCTTTAGTTCACTTTTGGGAAACTGCAGCGTAGAAAAATGACACAAATTTGCTTCACCTTCGGTGGCCGTTAACTCACTGCTTCTATTCCATCTGCGAAGGTCAAGCTCCCTTTCAATCAAATTTTTATCTGCTCCAGTCTCTCTTGCTTGGTATTGATATCGATCGATGTACTATCAATAACAAACTTCAGCTGTTTCAACAGGGATTTAACATAGGCCATCTTGGTTTGTTTTCCCGCTCACATTGTCGAAACTTGTTCAAGACCATAGCAAATGGCAAACTCTATCCCCCCTTCCAAGGCATACTCTGCGATTTAACTCTCCCTGGTTAACATTAACCCCCCCTGACAAGACCTCACGGTTGGTCTCCTGCAATTCTAGCATCCAAAACCCCCCCCAACAAGGTCGGTTTCTTTGATGTTTTTGGATTTCAAATCGCATGGGTGCTCCCGCCAAATCTGAAAACCCCTACATGCGGCACAACCATTGGTTTATTCGCTTCCATGGGTGCTCAAACTTGAATAATTTACAGACCATGGGTGCTCTGTTGCGCTGGCTACTTAAAAGACAATGAATTCCGAGTCCGTAAAATATTGGAAGGGCAAACCAGGGGGGGTTGAGAAAGAAACGCTCTTGACTTGTAACATCAACTGTGTGGAGGAGGAATAATAAACCACAGCGAATTATACCGCCAGCTGTTGAGCTTTGGTTTTTTAGGGGGGACTTTCGTATGTTCGAGGATATTTTGTCCTTGGATTATTTTTGTCCTTGGATTGTTAGGGAATATTTTATATTCTTTAAAGAATTAAATTGAAACTCAAGTGAAATAAAAGTACTTTTAGTTAAGAAATCTGATGGGTGCTTCAGCACCCTTCGCACCCCTCTAGATCCGCCACTGATTTCCTCCAGTATTTTCATTATTGCTGATGAGCCATCATTGAAATGGGCAATGGCAAGGTGGGTGGATAGCTCAACTGTTGGTAACCCAGAATGTGTTTGCTTCTAGACCTTTGGTAAATAAAAGCATTGAATGACTCATTCTGGTTCTGTGTCCCCCCATGGGTACATGCCCGCAACAGACTTTCTGAGCCCAAAGCTGTGAATACAGGCTCAATCGCATCTGCTACAGCAGCTCTTAGTAGGTGATTATGGCTGTATTCGTGTTTGCCATTTGCAGCATCTTCTTGGAAGCCATGCCACGAATCCTTTCCCTCTGGGCAGAAGTGGTGCAGTGGACTTTGGTATGTTGACTTGCTATGGTACAATATCGCCATTGCTGCATATCCCTGATTGCTTTGCCATAGTAAACTTGCATGCTATCAATCACCTTTTTGGTCAGCCTGCCTTGGCCCCCAACTGGCTTGCCATCAGACATATGTGTTCTGCCTGATTTGTTTTCAAAGTTCTTAGACGAGAACCCATACGCTTTTGTATATGGCCCACACATTCCAGCTTGTCCACCTTTACATCTCCATTTTCCTTCACTGTAGTAACCTGATTATGTGCCTTACTGTCACCATCGGCAAAGAACTCTGTGTAGCATAAGCCATTTTCACCAATTGATCTTCTGAAAATGTTCCGGCAACCTTCAGGCTCCACTTTTCCAGAAGAACCTTTAAAGTTTGCATGGAATTGGTCTTTATGGCCTTTCCACAATGCATTATATTCGTATTTTGTTCATCATGCATGTTCTGCACTCATTGGACATAACCTCGATGTCCACAACTTTCTCAGTTACAAGGGAAATGGCTGAAACAATGCCAAATGCAGATTCATATCCACGTCTCCTCCAGGAACCATCACCACATCAAAAACATCCTTTTAAGAAACTTCATAAAAACTTTTGGTTTCCTCTGCTGCCTGTGCCATGCTACGTTCAACAACTTTTTTGCAGCTTTACAAACAACACCCAATGTATCTCTGTTGGCATTTTTATGCATTGGCAGTGCAGTGTTCATTGTTACTAGAAATTTTTCTAAACCTTGGTGGCCTTAGCATAGGTTCCAAATCTTTAAATTGCCGTAAAATGGTCGGTGTAAAATTCAGTGAACTATTTCTTTTAATCGAATGGCTTGAAAGAAACTTTGACTACTTTGCTATAATTCTACCGTTGGACTTTTCAGAAATCTTGAATATTTTCGAAATTACAGCGTATTTCATATTTCAACTCATTTGAGGATGTGACGTCATGAAATTTGTAAAAATCGCAAAGCAGAAGAGTGAAAAACTTTTGCTTGATAACATATTGTAGACGTTCATAAACTATGTTTTTTCTGGAAAATTATTCGATGTTTCCTCAAAAAGTTTAGAAATTACGATGGTTTTAAGTTTTTTTCAAAAATTTTCTTGAATTCTTAAAAAAGAGGAAAAGCACTCTAATTCTGAAAATATTGAAGATTTCTGAAAAGTCCAATGGTAGAATGATTTTAAAGTAGCTAAAGTTTCTTTCAAGCCATTCCATTCAAAGAAATAGGTCACATAATTTTACACCGACCTTTTTAAAGATTTGGAACCTATGCTGGTGGCCTTCACCAATGTTTCTGGCAGCTAACACAACTCTGTTGTTGACTTCATAGGCCTTGCCAACCTTTTTTGAAGTTGGGAAGTCAGCGCTGAACAAGCACCTATTACTAGTGCATGTTACTTTCATTGTTAAAGCAAGTCCCATCTTTGAATGTTGCTTTTCCTCTACCCTAACATTACTGCATTTGCACATCGGGCAGATAAGGACTTGGATCATGGCAGAAAGGCAAGACATGTCAAATAATCTGTACCCAACTGACAGTCTCTTCATCATCCATGGAAGACTCTGAGGAAGTGACTTCATCGTTACAGCATAGCCTCCAAATCTTTGGCATCTTTAAAAAAACATTGCATGGATGGTTAATGCACCTTCTGTTTTATTTAATGGCTTGAAAGGAACTTAAAGTATTTTGCTATAATCCTACATGCAACAGTTCTGATATCTTGATTATTTTCAGATTTACAGCGTCTTCTTTGCTTGGGCCAGTTTTGAGAATGTGACGTCATCAAATTGATAAATTGTAAACTAGAAAAGCTACAGATTTCTGCTTACTGCCATATTATAGACCTTCATAAACTATGGTTTTCTTGAAGATTGTACTGTTTTTCATGTTTTTATTTAGGATCTACGATTATTGTAATTTTTTTCAAAACTCTTCACGAGTTCTTTCAATAGAAAGAACACTGCTGTAATTCTGAAAATAATCCAGATATCAGAACTGTTGCATGTAGGATTATAGGAACGTACCTGAAGTTCCTTTCAAGCCATAAAATAGAACGAAAGATGCATTAACCATCCGTGCAATGTTTTTTAAAGATTTGGAGGCTATGCTCATCGTTGCACAGCTTGTGGACAGTGACATGTCGCCTTGCCCTTGGTGTTGATGTATGTGGCTGTTCGACTTGACTTAGGCCTTCTTCTACTTCCATTGTGTTTGAACTCTGTTCATAATCATCTGACGACTCAAAGAATAAGAATAGAAGAAATCATACAAGAAGAGACATTCAACAAAACAAAATTAAGGTTGATAAAAAATGATAAGTATGGGAGAAAAGAGTACCTAGTAGGCCTGTCCACCGAAGATCGAATAATTGCTATTCGGTTATCTGATCACTGTTCGAATAGCAATGAAGCGAAACAATTATTTGCTGCCAACCGAATAGTCCGAGTAGTGTGATTCTTCGGATTGAATGACTAGTCGAATAGATCGATTATTCGGATCGTGCGATTATTCGGATTGAATGACCAGTCGGATAGATCGATTATTCGGATAGTATGACTAGTCGACCAGTTGGAATTCAAAATGATCAGTCAAAGAAAACCGAATAGCTGGACATAGCGAATAATCCAAATACAATGACATGTTACGTAAAGCGAATATTGCGAATAGAGTGACTGATCGAATAGATCAAATTTCTTTGTCTAGACAGTGGGAGCGAAACAACGGGCGGTGGCAACACATCATTATGTAAAATGTATGACGTATTGTGAGCGTATTCTACTTCTCTGTGGGTCATTGCTATTTATTTGTATACGCGAAACTGCTGAGCATTTATGTAAATGACGTGCTATGTAATACTTCATTTGGTTATCTCGTCGGACAGCAAGCTGGGGGAGATCCCTTTATAGAAAAATTGCCATATAAGGATTGATCTGTGCCATACTACCATAATATCTCTAACCAAGTTTACTTATAAAAAGAGGCCGTTTGACTATTTTCAATCAAATTTTCTTTAATTCATCACGAAATCTACTGTTAATCGAAATTCAAAATCATGAAAAAATCAAGTCCTGTCTGGGAGTCATTTGAAAAAGTGGACGATAAGCAAGTGAAATGTAAGCTTTGCTGTGATACTCTTAGTTATCGTGGTGGGACAACCTCGATGCTGTCACATTTGCGAAGTAAACATCCTTCCATTACTCAACCTCAGCCAAAACAACAGCAACAACTGAACATCTTCAGTACA
>REGM01000500.1:6215-19953 GCA_004194415.1 Aurelia aurita
AATCAAAGCCAGCTTCCAGCACATGATTCCACCAATTACCATCATTTCCAAAATTTGCCGAATCAATGAGGGACCCAAGAGGGGGTAAAACATCCCATTTGCCAATCTATCACAAGGAATTTCTTGCCCAAACAAGATGACATTCTAAGAGGACATTCCCAGTCTCTTCATTGAAGTGCAATAAACGCAACCTATTCCTATTGGAATGATGACAACAACGCTGTTTGCTTCTTGGATAATGATGTTTAGTCTTCTGCTCAATAATGGGGAACAGGAGAGGTGCAAAGTGGAACAGATACAGCAATCATCCATGTCCCAAAAGTTATGCAGCCGTACAAGGAAGCATATATCTGGGTGCATCACACTTTAGTCAGATGATATCGTATTACAGCTCTGCGTGTAGGTCGGTCAGAAAACATGAATCCTATGCTGGATAACATCATCAAATTGTACTGCCTCGTAAATTCATCCAGAAGTCATGCCATGTGCCTTTATAGATTCTTGTTCAAAAATTGGAATCGGGGTAAATGAAGCCATTACAAAAGACAGCATCGCAATGTGATTTGGAAAGTATCCTGTCTGCTTTTCAAGTTAAATCAATTTAAAAATCTGGTAGGCTGATCAATGCATACTACTAGCAACTTTGGAGTACGTAGATAACCGACACGCGGTAGAGAATGATGTAATGAGGTTTACTTTTAAAAAGGGACGAACAACTAACAATAGGCGTGCTAAAAAATGGCACCAGGGAAGTTTTTACTGCGATTCTTTGCATCTCATGATAAATCAACCAATCAAATCAATTGAAATTCTCGGAGACCAAATGGTTCATGTTAAAAACCTCCCTGAAACCATCTTTAGCACAATCGTCTATTATCGGAGATAGTGGAGCTATTTACAAAATCAATGACAAAAAGGCGAGTTTCTCGTAGCTTTCTTTGACTAAATTTCTGTTTTGTGGTTAATCAGCTGGTTCATGCAATTATTCTATTTGATAAGGTCTGACTGACGATTACTACCTGTATTTCTCTTCTCACTTTTATTTTCATATTCTTAATCATCATATTTGAAATACACTCTTTACCAATTTCGGGACTATTCTATGCACTTTAAAATTTTGATCATTTCTGCCATTTTGGGTGCCTTTGGACTACTTTTGTGACAATATGTTCAACATTTTTGTTTATATTTGTTATCAGCATATTTGACTTAGGCTCTGTACCAATTTTGCGACAATTCCACGCAATATCGATGTTTGATCATTTGTGCCATTTTGCGTGCCATTTAGACCACTTTGGCAACAATATTAGGTATTTGGCAGAACTTACATGACACAGACTTTCCCCGTGGAGGGTATAGTCGTATATTATTGGTGTCCTGCTTCTTGTTATGGTAAAAATTTGACATTTCTCTGGATGGAATTCCATCTGCCACCTCTCCTCCCATTGTGCTAGCTTTTCAAGATCATTTTGAAGGTTTATTGAATCGATTTCAGAATTAATTGCCAGGTAGGCTATTGTGTCATCAGCAAAGAGTCTCACTGTTGAATTCAGTGTCTCAGGCAGATCATTTATATAAAAAAGAAATAAACATGGACCTAAGACTGAGCCTTGGGGAGCCCCAGAGATGACATCTGCCTCGTATGAGCATTCCCCTTCTAGCAGCACTGTCTGTTTTCTGTTCATAAGAAAACTGCTAATCCATGCATTTGTTTTACCTCTAATTCCGTAGTATTTCAACTTTTCCAACCTTTCCTGAAATTCTAAGAGTTGTGTTTCAAATGAACGTTTGTCCCTGAATCCATGTTGTAGACTGTACAGAATTGAATTAGAAGCAGCATGAGACATTATGTTGCTAACAATAACATGTTCCATGATCTTGCAGGCAATACAGGTAAGAGAGATGGGGCGATAGTTACTGGCCATTGACTTTTTCCCTTTCTTATATACTGGAACAACATTAGCTTTCTGCCAATCCCGTGGCACTGTTCCTGTTCCTGTATCATATGACTTCCTGAATATTAGTGCTAATATTGGGGCAATACTCTTTGCAAGTTGTTTTAAGACTTTGGGGCTGATTTTATCTGGCCCGGCAGCTTTGTGTTCCTTTAATCCTTCCAGTAACTTTTGTATTCCTGGTGTGGTAAAATTTATTTCAGCCATTTGGGGACTTGCGTCAAATTGCAGTCATGCGAAGGAACAACTCCTGCGATATGGAATACCACCACTTCTTGTATGGTTGGACTGTAGAGAGAATGACAACAATTTCGGCAGGACATGAAGTTAAGAATTTCTTTGAGCTGACGTATTTGAAAATGTTTTCTAGTTCTCGGCATGTTGGTATCTTCTTTGCGAATTCAACGCATTGTTTTTTGTTTCTTCTATTTGTAAACAAAAAAAAAACCTTTGCTGCCCAGAAGCCTATATGAAACAACATGGTATCGAATAAATCATACTGTATGTTTGCCATTGCCATTCGCCACGAACACAGAAGCTAATGACATCTGGAATGAACAAGTGTGATATATCCCAACTACATGACAACATGTCCGGAGTGCAGTTGTTACCGACCAACACATCACTAGATGTATTCCTTATGGCGAGGAACAGAGAGCCGCCAAGTTCGAAAAGTGACCCTGAACAATTCTAGCCTGCAGAATGACTTTACCTTGTTTCATGAACGATAGTTATCAAGAGTTCGCTAAAGTTACGAATCCTCTCAACCTATATGGTTCTAGAATATCAACTGTAAGGTATTGTATGAATTGATTCGGTAGATATATTCAGACGCCACCCTTTATGAGCTATCAATGCTCTGATGTTTTCCCAGGGTTGACCCTCTATATGGCATCGTTGGAAAATAACATTATTCTCGTCAAACTTGCAGGATATGATACGTTATCCCTGTTTCTAGGCTAATCTCATGTTTTTGTTTTTTGTTTGTTTTAATTTGTCTTAAAATATTAGGTACCTTGTGCATAGCAGATATTCTGCAAGTCGTAAATTCCTCTGTCATAGCACTACTAACAGTGGAATCAATCATTTTAGATGTAATCTTGAGGGAAAAATCTATAACTGTCTTTTGCACTGGTTTCGGTCCCAATAAATTGACTGTATGTTGTTATCTGCTTGTATTTTGTAAAAGCGCTCAACAAATGTAACAAGGAATTATCCTGAAACTTGAAGATGCATAATCGCATGCAGGGTATAACTGCTTCTCGCCAGGAGTAGGAGTAGTGTGAAATACAAGAGTGTTCTGTCTGCCCGCTACCGACAGTGTCAGTCAAACTCGTTGATTGTGTTGTGCTGAGTTGGGTTTACGGCATTTTGAATAGCTGAACCTCTTAGTTAGGTACAAAATTATAACAGAATTCTTTTAGTAGCTAAGAAAGAAACAACTGAAATCTCATAGTTGATCAAATATGCTCCAGCGAAGGGAATAAGAATTCTGCTAAAAAGGAAAAGGGTGCTGCATTAAGATTTGTAAGACTTCAAGGAAGAAGCAAGTGTTCTTTCGTGAGGCAGTTTAGTTTAAAGCCCAGACAGCAACGCACCTTATGGTTTGGACTTGCAACGGCCCTAAAGTATCAAATTTCTACCGAACAGATGTGTAATTAGAAAATACATATACTATTTGTTCAGGCCTATCAGTTTATCATTTATCATTGTCCGTCATCACCTTTATTTGGTGTCACACTTTACAGTCCTCTGGAATAACTGATCCGTTTTAAGACCATTATCATCTATAAAAGATTTAGGACGATGGACATCCGACTGTTATGAATGGTACGTTAGAACTCCGTCCCATGTATACAGTAAGGCTTCCAACCTTTTGTTAAGCTAGCCGTTACCAGTATCCGCCAACTTTTCTTGTCTTGGGGATTGCGCATGCGCAATTGTGGGAGTCAATTGTCCTTAATAGGCCAATTTTGCAATAGACCGCGAAAAGTTGAAAGTATGTTTTCTCGAGCATGCTAAAAAATCTACCCTATGGCCTACCTACTCATACAATAAGATACAGGTAAATCCATTAGATGACCATTAACATCTATCTAATTGGATTTGCTGAGGCACATCCCAGAATGGTCCGGCCTTACCAATTCAGGACCCGCCGTTCGTTGGCATATCCCAAGCAGGGACCCGCCCTTATATGGCACATCCCAAGCTGGGACCCGCCTTCGAGGTATCATTTCAATCGTAGGCACATCCTCGGACGGACCACCGGCCAACATCCGTCCAGGACCCGCCTTCTAAATTCTACTGACACTGCAGGAGGATTTAGCTCTCCGTGCTGCAGTGTTGGTTACAATTAGCATTACCTTGGGACAATTGCCCTCCCTCATTGCGTCTCCAATACCCCATTTCAAAGCTGTAGTTAGACCTAATTCCGTATCGTATCTAAGTTAGACTTAGATAAAGTAGATTAATTAGATCACGGCTGGAAAAACAGTTTTCTCTCTCCGGTCATTTCTAATAGAGCTTAACCAAAACCTGACAAAGAAACCGCCCGAGGGGAACTTAGGCCCAAGTAAACCATATAGCTTAGGCATGGAGCACATGAGATAGAATTAAGTAAATGTTAAAGAAAAGGGGACCGAGAACCGAGCCTTGTGGGACTCTTAAGGTAAGGTGTTTGAATGTACTGAAAGATCCGTTTATTTTCACCCTTTGCTGCCTATTCTCTAAAAAGATGTGAACAAGGGAAAGAGCCGCACGACTAAAACCATAAGCATGTAGTTTGGCTAACAGGAGGTCATGCTTAATGCAGTCAAACGCTTTTGAGAGGTCCATCAAGATTGCACCTATGTTCTCTCCATTGTCTAATCTGACTTTCCATTTTTCGAGCATCCGAAGCAAGGCGTGTTGCGTATTAAAACCTTTGCGAAAACCGCAAAGTAGAACTGATAGGAATGGTGGTATATATTTAATTATCTGCCTGTCCATAATTCTCTCAAAAACTTTCGAAACCGCTGGAAGCACACTTATAGGTCTATAATTTTTCTTTGAAGTTTTCGCCTCAGCTTTATGAAGAGAAGAGAAATCTACAGATTTTAGCTTATCTGGAAACGATTGATTTTCACTACCGTCATTGAAAATAGTTTGTAAAGATCCAGTACAAATGTCAGAGCTGTCCTTCAAAAGTTTTGGAGGGATATTTTTGAAAGTCGTTGCCTTTCTTGGATTGAGTCTGCTAATTTCCATTTCCATCTCTGCAACAGCAACTTTATTAAAGTCGAATAAACCATCGTTTTGGACAAAACTACGAATTTTCCTTATGCTCGGGTGGTTTGAGTATTTAATAAGAGCCCGGTCAATAGGATCCATTATACCTTCTGTGCTTGTGATAACTTCATTGTTCTCTGTCAGACCTAGGGAGTCAGTAACAGTTACGAAATAATTATTTAGTGTTTCAGCAACTTCCTCGTCTTTAGAAATTTTCGTTTCATCCTCAATCAGATTGATTTTCACTTTAGTCTTATTCTTATTTGAAATAAAAGGCTTCACGGTATTCCAAAACTTGTTATTGTCTTTTATTAGAGAAATGTCTAAGTTCTTGTAGAAGTTTCTTTTTTCAGTCCTAAATAATTTTACACATAAATTGCGTTGCTTGCGAAATGCTTCCCAATTTTGAACTGTACGACTTTTATTGTATTTATTCTTTAGTCTTGTACGCAACATAACGGCTTTGCGGAGAGCTCGATTCATGAAGCGACCATCATTCGCCCTTGCATATTTCTTTTTCATAGGGGCATGCTTATCAAGCACTTTTTCAAAACTATTTTGAAAAGAATCGTAATTTAGATCAGATGATTTAATACTTTCTAACTCTTCTCTAAGATCCTGTTTGAAAGTTTGCTCAGAAAATTTTTTATAATCTCTATAATTTACAAGCGTGGGCCCTGTTTTTTGGTATGATATTTTCAAAACTGTGAGCACCATTTTGTGGAAATCAGAAAGCCCTGTTTCGATTGTGGTGGTATTTTGGAAACTCCTGTATCTGTTGGTTAAGATAAGATCAATACACCTTGGATTTTCAGCCTTGAAGCAAGTTGGTTCCTTTACTAAATTTTTGAGAGAATAGCTGTTCATGAAATTATGGATNTGGAATACTGCTCTTGTTCTTCATGTGCAGAGAGCAAATGGCTGACGTGACTTTCCAAGACCGCGTTCTGAGCCTCAAGAACGGTGATTCGCTCATCCTGTTCACTGGTGGTCGACTCTAGGCGGACGATTTTGTCTTCTTGCTCTTCAATTTTATCTATCAATGATGTTACTTCCTTTTTCAAATCTTCGATGTCGTCTTTTGCTGCAAGGTTATCGAGAAGCTGCTCAAAGCGGCTGTCCAAGTACGTTTTGAACTCGTCCGTAAGCTCCATTTCCGTTGTTGTCGAAAAGCCTGTACGCGTTTTTACCATTTCATGGATATTTTTACAAATTTACATAGCGAATCCAACAAATTTATACAGAACATCTTTCATATATTTATATGACCGCCAATTGAATTCATTTTCATACCATATCTATGCATTTATCAGCAAATAGTTGGAGCGAACTGGAGCAGTTCAAAACATGACCGCTCACAACAAAGGCCCGTGGGGTAGTTTTCTTTCTCCGAACGTTGTGAGAAAGCAGTCGCTCATTATAGGTTCAGGTCCTAACATCCGTAAGATCGAAAACCAGCCTATGCGCAACCATCTTTTTCAATAGGTGATCAGGAAATTGAAATGATTACTAATAGAGGGGGGCTTTGGGGTTTCACGGGTTGCGGGTTTGGCTAATCTTAGCCCTCGGGTTTCGGGTTTTATGTTTTAAACGTGCCGGTTTACGGGTTTTGAGATGTTTCGCGGGTTTGCAGGTTTAGCCTATTTTTCACTCAGATTTCGGGTTTTCTAAGTCGCATGGCTGTTGTAGTTGATTGAGATCGAAAAACTGGCTCTTTGAGGCCTAAAATAACGAGGAAGAGTAGCTGAAATCGAAAACGTTGAAAATAATCGAGAAATACTGGCAAAAATTCAAAATTTTTGTCTAAAAATGCAGCTTCGGGCTTTGTGTGTTTTTGCGTCGAGGTTTCGGGTTTTTTCAAAATTTGTTGCGGGTTTGCGGGTTTTGGTACTCCCCAAAGCCTCCCTCCTAATACGAGATACTTAGGTGTGCAGATAGACAGTCAACTCACATGGGACAAATATATCGATACGATGCTTCTGCTGCACCGCTAATACAGAATCTTGGCTGGCCCACTATCAGTAATCTTATAAGAAAAGAGACAGCCACGCTAACTTACAAATCTTTGAATTCGCTTGCCCCAGACTACTTGAGAAAATTATTCATAAAATGTTCAGATGATAGAGAACGGTTTCTGCGCTCGTCAGAAACTGATCTTAGGATACCGTTACTAAAAGCGATCAATGGCCAAAAGGCTTTTGCTTATCGCGGGGCGAAACTGTGGAACAGTCTAGAAAGAGAGACTAAATTGGCACCTTCCCTGCGAATCTTCAAACAACAACTATAGACGAGGGTGTAACTTGTATTTCATCTTTACGTTCCTTTTCATAGACTTTGTATTGTATTATATTGTAAATTAGAAATTTTAACTTTTTATGTTCTTAGTTTAATGCTTTCTTTCAATTTTTGTTTAAACTGGTCGGTTTGAAAAACATTAAAAAGAAAAGTGTAAACCTGTATAAATATTTTAAAATGAAATGAAAATGAAACGCTACTCTTAAAGTGAATCAACGGAGCTAAGTGGAGGTTATCTATAAAAAGGACAAAGAAAACTCCTACGCAAGCTATTGTTCCTCTTGCTAAACAATATCCAGGCACGTGTCGAAATCATAAAATACAATAGGCTGGTAATAGAATACCCAGACCCCTTCCACGCGGGGCTTTTATTTCGTCGATTCTCTGAAAAGGTACCAAAACACACTTTTTTAGAATATCTCCAAGTTTTCTTGACTTTTCAAATATTGTGTGCCCCACCCCACTCCTCCTTCCCCCTCCCCGCTAGTAATAGCGTTAAGTTATAAATGCAGTGAGGTCTGAATAAATTTTAATTTTAGTGAGCAACCTTTTTTAGAAAGAAGTACAAGTTTGAATCTGCCACCATAAGTTTGCCTTTTGCCTCAGAGTAGGGATTGGTTTGACATAGAAGATTAAAGTTGTGAAGGGCTGGGTGGTGAAAGTCCCCTCCTGATCAAATTCACCCTGTTTATCTGTATGTGGTATCAGGCCCGTAGCGCCTATTGGGGCCGGTTGGGCCCGGGCCCCCCCAATAATTTCCAAAAGTTGCACTTTTTCTTTCATCTTTTTAAGTAAAATTGACTGAAGAATTCAACTAAAACCAAAGTAGTGCCCTTTAAAAGCATTTCTTATCTTAGTTTAGTTGTAGCTGGCGTTTGCATCCCTGACGTTCTTGAAATTAACTCGAAAATGGGGGGGGGGGACATGAAAAATTGCTTGGCTATAAGTTGGGTGGGGCAATAATTTTGCAAATTGTCCGAGTTTCGATCTTAGTGTGGGTAACCAGTGGGTATTACCAGACCCACCCTGAAAGAAAGATTCCCCTTGGGTAATATGTGTCTGGCACCCAGGATAATATTGGATTAAAAAATGCATTCTACGCCAAAGTAGAGTGTGTACCCTCAAAATTTTCCTGTAGGTGCAGATTTATAGAAAAATCACTACGAAATTCTTCGAAACTTTTATTTCAGAAATGGAAAATGGGATCGGGAGATGGTTTCTAAGCCAAGGTAAAGGGCGTGGCCAAAGAATTTTCTGGGGGCTTAGCCCCCAGATCCCCACTTTCGGTGCGAGACGGTGCCCCCTCAATCGCAAAAACGCTCCTACGGGCCTGGGTATTGACCGGGCACTGACCTTGCCCAACCAGCTGTTGATACCTACCCATTCTTTCAGCACCTTGTTCTTGTTATACCAGTAATTTTATATTGGTACTAAGAGACGTATTCAGAATGGTATTCAGTGGATATTGGCATTCAGAACGTATTACTGGTGTTCTTACTTTTCAGGTTCATTGCCCTCAAACTACCCAAGCTGTCCTCAAAACATCAATTTAAAAGCGAAGGGACTGCTTACGTGTACATGGACAACGAAAATGCTGGAAATGGATTCAAATTATCTCCCTATTCAGCTAATGACAAGCGAAGTGCAATGGGATCCACACTGAGCACCGTATATGACACAGTACAAAGCCAAAATCATAATACTTTCGTTCGTATTTTCTACAATGATCAGCCACCTTTCTACAACAACCCAAAAATCAAAAGTGAGTTTTTGTTGTTTTATTGTTGTTGCTGTTGTTGTTCTCGTTATTGTTGTTCTTTGCTATGTTCTTTGCAGTCGTTGTCATGGTTTTATCGATGGGGGGGAGACATAGCAACAAAACGCATATACTGATGACCGTAGAGGCTTTGTGCTATTAACCCCCGGAAGCTTTATATTGAAAGTGAAAGTGGCAGATAAACACACCGTACAAGGATTATGTTTCTAGTTTTGACACTTTATTAGAAAGAGATAAATCGGCGACTATCCATAAGAAGAATTTACAAATCCTAATGACAGAAATTTTTTTAAAACACAGAACAATATGAACCCTCCTTTCATGAATGAGATCTTCAGGGAGCGAGAAAAATGTATAACCTAAGAAATAACAATGAATTCGTACTACCCCGGATAAGGACAGTACATTTTGGCTCTGAGACCATCAGATACAGAGGGCCCCATCTTTGGCATTCCCTCCCTCAAGATGTAAGGAATGCTAATTCTATCCAACAGTTTAAATCAAAGATAAAAACTTGGCGTAGTGAAGAATGCACATGCAAACTATGTCGACCTTACATTGAAAACCTCGGATTTTTATAATCGTGCATTTTTATTCTTAACATTTTTATCGCTTGGAACTGTATGTATTATCGAGTCATTTTTTCAAATTGTTTTACAACCTGTATATTTTTAAGTAGTTGGCCTTAATTAGTAATTATAGTATTT
This sequence comes from Aurelia aurita, assembly GCA_004194415.1. Lineage (NCBI taxonomy): Eukaryota > Metazoa > Cnidaria > Scyphozoa > Semaeostomeae > Ulmaridae > Aurelia > Aurelia aurita. The sequence continues at coordinate 16,217 of REGM01000500.1, forward strand.
TTATCCTGTTATTTTACTATATGTAGCTATGTACTAGCCAACTTTAAATAAATTGATTATTATTATTATTATTATTATAAAATCAGACATTTCTTTCCATGGATATTGGTGATATTTTCATAAAGTGATTTCATCGGTATCGCATTATGCTTTTCGTGGACTTTCTGCTCCTTAACAATGAAATCTAAACGAAGAGTCCCAAGCCAAGAGTTAATGAAATAAGTAACAACAGTTGTCCCTTTGTGGTCCAAACAATAACTGTATATATTGTTTCAATTTTGGCATAGTTTAGAAGTTCGCTATTTACCTGTGCATGCATATTAATCCAACTGATGGGCCTATCTTAAAGATCTCTACTTCGTTTTTACCGAAGTCACTCCTTACTACAGAACGGAAAGACAGATTTTAACCAAAATATTTTCATATCTAAGTTAGGCTTTGCCCCTTGTAGTAAAGTTTTATAAAGAAACAGACTTGTGAAGTAAATTGTAGCCACATAAATTGGCAAAACCCAATGTTTTCTTTTTACTCACCCAGTATATCCAAAGAAGAAAGACAAATCTACACATCTACCGCCAAACGTTTATTTATCTGATTCGGAAGCATATATATCTTTGTCTTTTGATACATCCTTATCGATTACTTATGTAGTCTCATAGCATCCTCTTTTCGCATGCACAATGATTGAGTTAGCTACGTAGTTTAACCATATTTCACAAAGGGTATTTTTATGTTTTGGCATGAGGGAGTTTTTCGCACGCTCTCTTTTTCTCTGATACTGCGAAAGATATAGCAATGAGACTTACCTCAATTATTTTTTGGACAATTAGCTTTTCAAATATAGCAAAGATAATTAACTAGTAACGTGATTCGTTGCTAGGCGACCACAAAGAAAGGAAAATTGGCAAATTTATAACTTCTTAACAAGAAAAATTATATTTAATTAATTGCTCAACCAATTTTAATGAAAATGGTCTCAAATCATTGAAAATACAATTTAGAATCAAAATATACACTTTGATACAATTTCAAGTATCTAGTTTTAGAACAATTAGCATTTAATTGTCTCTTTGTCATCTTGAGGGATTGTCACTGTCGTTTTTTCGTAGTTTTCTTCTTTTTCCCAATCTATATCCACTCAAAATGCATGAAACAAGCAAGATAAAGATAATTTGCTAAAAAAATTCAATTCATACCTTTTTCATTCAAAACATGACGTCATAAATGTAAATGACGTCATAGATATTAAATTTTGCTGATGTCAGCAAATATGAAAAATTTACATTTCAAATGAAAGCTCTCATTTTGCTCTATCGAATGATACATGTTTCAAGTACTTCAGGCTGGAAACAAAACGTTATTGACGTTTTAAGCTCTTTTTATTGACTACTCTCCAAATATGGTGCTATTGTGTTCACGTGAACAAATCTAGAACAATGAAGTATTGAACTTATAAAAAGTTAGCTGTGGGAACTTTCTGAACAAGTAATTAATGTAAACAAATAGGACAATTTTGTAATTCGATCGTGAATCTTTAATTTAAATTTTACTTTTATCTGCTTTGGATTAGGAAAGGTTTCCTTTCGAGCCATGTTGCATTCGAATTCAAGGTCGATTCGAATTCAAGCTAGCTGGTCGAAACGGCAGACCGAAATGTTTACGTCGTTAGGTGGTCGTCAGGGAGCTTTTTACCATCTTTAGCGTTATTGTCTATTGCAGTCAGCTTTGTTTGAATTCGCTACTCGACTGTAATCTGCCGCAGACATTTTTCATATTGATGACTTAATAGCAAATCATAACTTATGCAAGTTGCTTTCCTTTAAATTGTAAAAACCTTTATATTTGTTCACCTTTCAGAAAAGCCTAGCTCCAGTTATGGCCATTCGAAAGGAACAATTGCATATGACACCAAAGGAGGGTTTTGGCTCATCCACAGTGTACCAAGATATCCAAGTGTCACTAAATTCAAGTACAACTATCCTAGAAGTGGCAAGAAAAATGGACAGGCCTTCTTCTGTGCAAATTTCAACATTCAAACATTCAATAAAATTGCTGAACACCTTTTATATATTCGACCATTCATTTACGATTTCAACCTTCCTCCAAGCATGAAACGCAGTGACACGAGTGCAGTCACACAGCTCATAGAAAACATAAATGGTAAGCTTGTTGTCTTTTAGAATTCTCTCTGAAAATACCATTTCTATGGCAAATTTCGTGGAGGAATGTGCTACCAGCATTTACAAAATAGCTCCGTTGGGTTGGTAAGACAATTTTTCTCCAAAATGATGACTAATTTCTAGATCAAATTGCCAAAATTCGGCCTTCTCCACAAAAATTTTATGCTTACCTTGAAAGTGTTTCAAACAAAGTAAGAATTGTTTAGCTTGGGATGTCAATGGGGTTTATGCTGTAGCCTTGCATACAATCTATTGCTCTTCAGTAATCGTGGCTCTGGATTACATCAGAATTCAATTTTCTGTCAAGGATTCATATATAACTTCTCTTTGGGGTAATTTGGACTAGCGGCAGCCTTACTTTGTCTGTCACCATTCGCAAAAAACTACCATATTCGGGCAAAGAGCTGCCTATATTCGGGAAAATTGATTGGAAAATAATGGACCTGGTATCAGACAGTCTCCCACGAAGTTTCTCTTCCCTTACGCTTTGGACCACAAGGCTGCTGTTTGCGTGCTAGACGCGTTGCATGTTATAACCCTATATTGACTAAGAGTTGTACAACATGCCCCGTAGTCGTTTTGTGCCACAACTCTTTGAGTAATTCTAGGAACAACAAAGGCCAACAAAGTTTGCTTGTGACTTTTAGTTTCTATTTAGGAGACGTTCTCTTTATGTCAATTTCAAATATGTTGACGCTGTTGGTTAAAAACGCATAATTTTGATATGGCCGCTCAGCAAATTAAATAGTATGCCCAGAGTCCCCAAGCCTAGTCTGAATAGGGTTAAGGAAAAGAGCTAACACGTAGGTACAAATCAATCGGATACTATTTCATCAAACTAGTTGCAGTTACGTCATATTTCTTAATCCCACTTCTCGATTTCTTTATTCCAGAAAAACGCGTAGGAATTTATCCACCTAAAGGCAGTGGACTGCAAAACGATGTTAAATTCACATTACCGACGTTGAAAGCAACGGAGCTACTCAGCTATGCAAAGAATAAACAGAGTTTGGAATTGATAAATCACATTGCTAGACAGAACTTAGTCACGTTGTATGCTGAGACGTGGGTGCGCGGGAAAGCGTATTCAACTGCAAATGTAGTGGATATAAAGCAAGTCACCGTGCTAGGGGATAGTTACTCAACCTCCAAAGACCATTCAAAATATATCGTTGCTGAAAGAACTAGACGAAAAAGTCATCCCCAGATTTATCTTGTGTGTATTGGAGACTTGAACAGAATGGTAGGTAGTCCTTCATACATTACCCAGAAAGACTTTTTTACTTAATTTGGTCACCACCATGCTAGGAGAGACGAAAAAATGACCTCTAAATTTATCTTGTGTGTATTGGAGACTTGAACAGAATGGTAGGTAGTGCTTCATACATTACCCAGAAAGACTTTTTTACTTAATTTGGTCATCACCATGCTAGGAGAGACGAAAAAATGACCTCTAAATTTTTCTTGTGTGTATTGGAGACTTGAACAGAATGGTAGCTAGTGCTTCATACATTACCCAGAAAGACTTTTTTACTTAATTTGGTCATCACCATGCTA
>REGM01000500.1:24630-77734 GCA_004194415.1 Aurelia aurita
TGGGGTTGTTGTGGTCTTACTGAAATCAACCAGTTGCAAAAGCTTCAGAACCGGGCTGCCAGGATCGTAACGAATAGCAGCTTTGAGACCCCAAGCAGACCACTTATCGAAGGGCTAGGTTGGAAGACCATTCAACAACTTATTAGCAATGAGTCTGAAACAATGGTCTTCAAATCACTCAATGAGCTGGCTCCACAATACTTGTGTACTTTTCTACTCTCCTTCGCGAGGTTTCTTTATATGTTCCGCAGTTCCGTGATCCGCAGTTCCGTGGTCCGTGATTCCGTGGTACTTTTCACAAGAAACTCGCAATGCTCCGCCCGTACCCTCCGTAATACTGACACTGACGTAAGGTTACCAAAGAAAAAATCTGCGAATGGGCAAAAATTTAACTTGTTGGTTAATTGATTGATTGATTTTTCTTTGTTTATGTTTTGATATGTGATGATTACGAGGCTTCTGATAAATGGCGCCTTCTGGAAGACATATTTAGAGCAAAGTGTCAATGTCAAGCAAGCTTGACCGCTTTGGAAGTTGAGCTGGGTCATGTGAGTTATCCGAGTGTGCTTCAACTAAAGAGGACTCACAAGTTTTTCCACGAAGATTTGGCTATCATTACCGTGGCTTCATTTTGGGGGATTTCTCGTCGTTTCAAGAAGATAGTCTTTGCATGCAGCGCTGCAGTATCTCTTTTTGATCTAATGTCGTCAGATGTCGTCTAATCTAATGTATGTCTAAAAAGGCAAGTTGGCTGGTTGATGGGGTCCTGTTCTCCAAAACATCATTCTGTAAATAGCACCAACGGCACACCAACAACAAACAAGCCAAAAGAACCTTTGTAAGTATAATTTACAACTGCAAAAACAACACAAATTGTTGACAACATACCCAAAGTCTATGTAATGTAACTAAGGTTTGAAATAAAGACAGTAGGTTCTGCAGGAGTAAAATTTAAAATATTTCAAATCCTCTACATACAATTTATTATTACTCATACAGCGGGGATAGGCACCCGGGTAGATCACGAATAGATGGTGCAAATTCAAGCTGCAGGGTGCAAAATAACATAACCAGTCCGGTAAAAGGTCTAGATTCATTAGCGACTAACAGATCGATAAGCAGCTAAGCGATCAACTAGTAAATGTACTAATAGATTGCTTAGCCACTGATGGATCGATTAGCAAAATTGACAGGTTACGCGTACGGCGAAAACAGTAAAAAATCGCAGCTCAAAAATACTTCCACCGGATTTGGCATGTAAAAAAGCGCTATTTCACCGGGTGAAAAAACATTTTACTATTGCATAAGGAGATGTACGCTGAGAATAGAATTGATCCGTTATCATCTAGTAAATGTTTTAAATTTGAAGCCCTCTGGTTCCTATTTGCACGCTTCGCCCAGACTGGAAAGTTTGTAGTGCGCGCGCAATAACTTGCGCGCGCAAAACGTCCCGCGATTAGGATCATTACCTTGCGCGCGCAATAACTTGCGTGCGCAAAACGCAAAGTTTCCAGTCTGGCGCTTCGCGTCAGGCGCAAATAGAAACACTGAGGCCTCAAATTTAAAACCTTGGCCTGCAGATTAGCCCAATGCCTGGAAAAGCAACTGTATGGTTATATTTAAATAGATAATAAAAATAAATAATTAAACTACAAGGCTATATAAGACAATACTACTGAAAATTAATACATCAATACTCAAAATTAATACAATATACAAAATACGAAACAAAGAAACAGATAAATTGTATGGAGTGAATTACTTAAAGGGGGAGCCCTGGTTGGGCTCTTTGCAAAATGCACACCAAGGTCTATTGTACATTATACTGTTTTCTATTGGTTATCCTAGAAATTTCAGAAAATTTTGCCTAAGAAATTCAGTGGGCACAACAAAGTTTCCAACCAGGGGATAAGCTAATCAACGGGAGAATATCAATTGATTTCTTCTCTCATTGGGATATTGACAAAAAGCCACTGGGCGGATGGTGACCTTTTTATATCTCATTTAACTCTATAATCAACTTTAGTAATTATTTTCAAAGAGGAAGGTTTTGATTTTTCGACGAATAATATAGGCAGAGTGTGTTTTTTATATCCACAGGAATTTTATTCCAGCATTTAGCTTCATAGAATGCACTGACCTACGACTGCATTGCAGACAAAGACAGAGGCTCAAAAACTTTAATTGTGAACAGTTGAAGGGACCTTTGCAACCAGCATACCTTGCACGTGTCATCTCTATGTTGGCGGCCATTTGCACGTGTGGTGTCTCTTTCATTGTGTGCCAAGCTCTGTAGGCTGGTCTTTCATTTTTTTTCTTCTGTTTGCAGCTCTCCAACTGGTCTGCAGAGCGAATAGCATTTTACTTCCTGATGTAATGTTCATATGGTGAAAAATGGATATTAAGTCATTCAGCAGTCATTGTAGATTAGCAAGGCGTCAAATGCCTTTTCTTGTCCTCTGTTTGCTACTGATGTTAACATTCGGGGATTGTGATGCTCAACAGAGAAAGAAACATGACAACAGCACAAGCCCGACTAGAAAACAGGTAATGATTATGCAGGTTTTGAGTAAACAAAGTTTCCTGTCATATGTTCACTGTATCATTTGATAATGCTACATTGAGTTATACCACATCAATAGTAAAAACCCATTTGACTCGCACATAATGTACGTGAGTCTTTAGGGCCCTTTAGCATCACCTGCAAAACTCTTTTGTCAGGTCATCATTTGTTCCTGTTTGACTACAATGCAATGCTGCTTGAGTGCTTTGGCCACAATACAGTACTTGGATATGCAGTGAGGCTTCTTTTAAATAGAGGATAATTCCTTTGTAATACTCAAATGGCGTAGCAGTGTTGTAAGGTTTCCGTTGTTCAAATGCGCAAGACAAACTACTGTTCTGTGACATAACTAACCCCCTAGACTCAGACCATTGCCAAACTGCGAAATGCTTCCATTTTTTTAAATGAATGAAAATGCTGGTCTAGAGGTATTTTGGGGGAATTTTATGTGCTCGAGTCAACCATAGGTTCGCATTTGATACTTGTCCTGTTAACACATTTTATACGCTGGAGAATGGAAAATAACTGTCCTTGTTTTCTCCTACAGGTTGAATGTACAAATGTCAGGAATTTTAATTCATCGCAGCAATGCAAATTTGTCAAGTCAGCTAATGACTGTCATTATTCACCTGGCTTTATACAGTACAATACCTTCATTTATTGCAGTTTTGGAGACCATTCTTTTGGTGCCTTAGTTGTTTTAGTAAGTTTTTTCGTACTTTGATTATATTGCATATTGATTCAATCAAGTCCTGTCTAAAAATTAGACCTTGTACCAGATGTACCGGGTGATCCAAAAAGGCTTCACGAGCTAGATCGTGCATACAGTAGTAGCTTCCTGAAAGGAAACGTTATGAACACAAACACGGTATCAGCATGCAGCTGCAGGACTTAGCTATCTACTTAGCTATCTTTTGAGATGTTGCTTGGTCAGTTAAGCTATATGACTACCCTCCACAAAACCAGTTTCAAAAATATACTAATTCATTCATTTCTCGGACTTCCCCTCCTTATCCAGTCCATGTTTTGGAAGATGAGAAACAAGCCGAATTCCAAATTTGCATGGGAGCACGAAATTTGAATAAGGAGCAGAGAATAGTCATTTTCCAACCAATAGATTTTACCCAGACGACTTCAAATCCATCTCGATGTTTAAGTTTTCACAAAATGTTGACTGGAAAAGGATGGTGATTATTTCACTCTAAAATAAAAATTTAGGATTCAAAATTGTATTTGAATTTGGTTTTTCAGATGGTAATCATAGCTTGAAGTGATCATGCATCTTCTCAAAAGATAGCCAGCCTTTCAACTAAACGGTGATACAAAGCATTTGTCAACAACTTTTAGATTTCAGAGAGCAAGTTATGATCTAGCTGGTGAGGTTTTTTTGGGTCATCCGGTATGTTGGAATGTACAAAGTCTTACCTTAAAATAGTTTCCAAAAAGCTTTTTCGGTTTGCCTATGGTTTGCCATAGGTACAGGTGCCAGTTTTAGATGAGTGATGATTTCCTGTGTAATGTACTTTGGAAGTATGATAAGGAGAGCACTGCTTTATTGTTTCTCCTTATGTTTACTTCTCTTTATAATCATCTTTGTAAAATAGCTTGTTTCTTTGTTTCTTTGTTCGTTTGTCATCTTTTATTATTTGAATGTATTTATAGCTTCTAAAGAAATTAATCCAAATCGAATATTTGATACTACTGCTAAAAATTTATCATATACATATTTTGGTTGCTAGCTACGTACATATATGCATTACAGCTGCAAGTTGACCCATCCCATTGTTTTATTTCGGCTAGTTTAATCTATTTGGACAATGCGTTCCAAAAAGACTTTTCAACCCGAAATTAACTTGATTTGTTCTGTGATGAATTAAATTATTTGGGTTCCTTGCTGACCTTGTTCGAATGCAATGTTCTGATGTAAACTATTGAGCCAGGGTTGGGATGGGAATAGGTGCCAATTTTAGACCAGTATCGGTTGATTTTTCCTGTATAATTGACTTTGGAACTATGTCAATGAGAACAACTGCTTATTACACTTATTGTTTCTCATCCCATGTTTACTTAGCCTGTGTGCATACTATACCCCCCCCTGGAAAATAGTCTTCAAGCAGGCTAGTGTTTACTTCTATTTATAATTATTTTTTTATAAAATGGTAGTTTATGTGTATGTATGCCTTTTGCAACGTTTTGGAAAACCACCTCTAAGGATCTAAGCAAAATCGTTGTTAACACTAGCATGGTATGAAAGATTTAAGGGAAATGCATCTCATATCTAAGTTACCTTACCCGTTCTTCTTAAAAGCGATCGATGATTCATTCGATCCATTGCCAGATTTGTGACCGTTCATCTCGACAAATGCAAGGCACTACCGGTTAAGTCAGAAAAGACATGGGGCGTTTAACAAGCCATAGTTTGGTGAAAAACAACTTAGATTGCGTTTTTTGAAGTTTTATACAGTAAAAACCTGCATATAAGAACCTTCCTCGAATAAGAACCTACAGCCTGAAATCTTCAATATTTACTCTTTTATGTAAGAACCTTTCCACCCTGATTTTTATATAGGTTCTTATTTGGAAGAACAAATGCATTGACATAGTTCTCAACTGTGACAATCCAAAACATTAATTTGATTATCTAGTAAAATAGAAAAAAATTGATATTGCTCCTAGATCATCTAAAGGCTTAAACAAGTCTGATTTCACTACATTGCTAATGTTCAGTCCTCTATCACAGAATTTTGATTGTAAACAGAGATATTTAAAGACTGCAAACAAAGAAACGTTATTGTAAAAACTTTATTGAGAAAATTTAAGAACCTACAGCTTGCTTTCATGAATTGAATATTATCCTTTACATAAGAACCAAAACAGCTTGGTTTGAAAACGATAGGTTCTTATAGGCGGGGTTTTACTATTATGCAGAAGAAATATCAAATTTGTTATGTAAGAAATTTGTTGCTCTTTTTAAGGCAATACCTCTATCAATAATTCGCCCTCCTGCTAATCTGTCTTTGGGATTCATGACCCAATAGGCTTTTCTTATCTTTTTCAAATAAGAGTCGGTCTCAGTAAATTGAATCTTCACAAATTCAAGCACAATTTCAGGGATACCGTTAACCGGATGTGCCCAACGAACGACGGCATTGAAGATACGGAACACTTCTTGTTGCTCTGCCCTGCCTTTGAGATTCAACGTCGAAATCTTCTTGCTGGAATACGACCTTTTGTCCAAATCAATAGCCTTTCGAACCAAAGGCCCTGGGAACGAGGTTGCTTTCGAACAACGTTCTGATTGAAATTTTATTGTATGGTGATAAAGACCTCTCTAATGACGTTAATAAAACTATTCTTGAGTTTTCTCTTAAATTCATCCACCAAACTGGTCGGTTTGATTAAAATAATTTCAAACCCTTGCAATGCGCCACATCGCCACTATTTGAATTGTTTTTCCTTTTGTTTGTAAGTCTGTCTCACATTTGATGTAGGGCATTTATAGTGTAAGAGAAATTCTTAGTTATATTGCAAGAAGAACTCCGACCTGATAATGCATGGGTGCAGTATTTTGCGCAATGGGGATTCTGGGCGGGGAGCAATGGTGGCAGCAGTTGTTGTCATTGTTGTTCTCTTCCGGGGTTTTTTGTTGTTCAGCAACATGCGCCTATGCCGGCCTAACATCTAATGTGAAACAGATCTCCAGTATTTATATGGGTATCCTATCGTTCATGTGTAGCTTTTTGTAGTTGTTAATTGGTTGTTAATTAGTTGTATGTCTTTATGTATGGCTGCGGGTGGTCATTGTCTTTTGCTCCCTGTGGTATCGTCTTTGTAGTGTTGTATAGTAATTCATATGTAGTGTCTTAAGTAATTTGTTACTGTAAAAATTTTAAATTGAATATAAAAAAAATAAAATAAAAAATAAAAAAATTTATTCAAGTTTAAATTGGCCATTCTCCCCATATTTATTTTCGATTTTGTGATATAGCTATTTTGATGAAAATGTATGGTTTTTATATGAACTTTTTGCTTCCTAACGACAACAATTAAGGTTACTGTAACCCTTCAGACACAAATTTATCGATTTTTCGTTTTCCTCATATCGCGATGGTTTAAGTATTTGGGTACCGTTTCAACCAACTCATTTCCAGAAATAACCACAATTACTGGGAAATTTGAGCATTTTAAAAGAAGCAATCATATTTCTCAAAAAATGCGGGAATAGACTTCAGAGGATTAAAGTAAACTCACTTGACCTTGCAGCTATATTCACAACATCCCCTGCTGTTATTTTCTTGATATAACGATTGACCAAGACCGCGCTAAAGCCTTATTGCTTGACCTGCGGCTTTATGTTTGCACTTTCAAGCATAATCGTTTTTCCCGCACGTTCTGCTTCAATTTGATAAAAGCCTGATTTCTCGAAACAAGATTCCGGGGTACTGGTGGGTACTAAAAAATCTTGGTGTACCTAACGGGCCAATCAAATCGCTTGACACTTGGCATACAGGGTCACAAAGCATATAACTACCAAAGTGTGTCAGCGATTTGTGATAGATCCACTGGTCCGACTTTTATAAGGGTTTAAAAGTTAAAAAATACATTTCAGACATTAACATTAATTTAAAATTGAATTATTTCTAGACAGTACGTTTTATCAAAAATTCGTGACACCCTTTTGCAGTTCAGGACCTTAAGTCTTAGGTAAATAGATAGTCTTGGTCGAACAATGCCCGATGAGGTACACCAAGATTTTTTCCCAAGGGTGGTAAATTTCGCCTAAAATCTGGAATAAATCATTTGCGTTTTTATTTAATCAACTGGTCATATTTTTATGGTATTCTACGTTTTATTCTGCTTCGAATAACATATAAGTTTGTTTGGTATAGTTTAAGGAACGGCCGTGAAAAGTAGAGTTTCTTAATCGCTGTCTGAAGGGTTACAGTAACCTTAATATAATAGTAATCTTCTAAGGGTACAAAAGACAATCATTTTTCCTTTTATACTCTAACACACTTCATGCCTAGTTTCAATTCCTTGTAGATCAACAGTATGTTTGTCATGGTTTAGGAGTTCACAAGTGCATGCATATGAATCTAATTGAACACCTATTTTGGAATATTGCAAAACACCATTTCTTTAAAATCGCTCATAATGATTGCACGGAATGACTGATTTCGACCAACTTATGTCTGCCTTTTTTCTATGCAATGAAGTGTTAATAAAGAAACAGATTTGCGAAGTAAATTGCGTCAATAAAAAGTGGAAACCGCCCAACGTTTTTACTGACCCGGTATGTTCGATCACCCTGTATCAGCCCTGTATATTGAAAGCTTGCCATTTGCAGCAATTGCAGTTATTACGTTCTTCATTTTTAGGCATTTTTGTTGATCTACTTATTCATTGCACTCGGTGTTACAGCAGAGGAATTGTAAGTCATGCTTTTATTTCATTTTTCTTTTCTTATTCTAATGCAAACTGTTTCACGCTCGTTATCAAACAATTAGTTTTATCTAAATCTGCAATGATTAGAATAAATTTTGATATATTTTCCAGCATTTTTGGTAACTTGGTTGTAAGAGTTAAAAATCAGCAAACTTCAAATTTGCTGTTAGGGCAAAACCAGAGCTTCCAGCATTTGAGCAAAAGATAATGGAAAATGATGAAGCATGACAATCCCTGAAATCTCACAGCATTGCTGACGAACACGCAAAGACACCATTTTATGTTGCATTAGACAGACACATTCACAAAAGTTTCTATCAAAGCACAGTCATGCTTCTTAAGTGCTCATGAGGGTTTCTTACTTGTCCTGAAATGGCTAGGCCATGAATAGAGTTCTACATTCAATTGTAAATGAGCATGAAGAACTCCCTCGAGACTTGATAACTCATGAACCAGCAAGGGATCTCTTTGTTGCAGTTTCTTAATTATTTTTTCTTGCTTATCAGTGATGCTGTGAAATTTCAGATATTTTCATGCTTCTGATTTTCTTTTGCTCAAATTCTGGAAGGTCTGGTTTTGCCCTAACAGTAAATTTGATGTTTACTAATTTTTAACGCAACAAACAAGTTACCAAATATACTGGAAAATATATCAAAATTTAATCTAATCATTGCAAATTTAAATAAAAATAATTGTTTGATGATTTAGTTTGAAACAGTTTGCATTATAATTTTGCAAATCTGTAGCGTTTTTTCTAGGACACCCGGTATATCAGTCTATCTTTTTCCTCAAAACTTTTACTGGGTACGTGAAGAGGCTGCTGTATAATCTTATAGACTTGGGACTGTCATTCAGACTTTTTCTTCAATGTTTTTTATCATCATGAGGCTACATTGCTACCAAATTTGATCACGGAATTTAGGTCTGTTTTGAAGGATTCTGAAATGAAGCACAATTCAAAATTGCTTATAACCTGAGAACGATACGACCGATTTTGACAAACTAATAACAATGGATAATGTCTATTTTTAAAATAAATATTTTAGAGATAGAAATCACTGATTATTATTGCTATTTATACTTCGCCACACGCTGCACAGTTATTTGATTGTTTGTATCTATCTAAGTTGACATTATCAGTTTATAGGAATCTGATAAATTTTTTGAAAGCTATAGACTTGCAAACGTGTAAACAATTTTCTGACTGACTCGGTATTGAAATATCATTCCCTCATTTTCGTCAATGTTATCCTTTTCTCCGTACCAATGTGAGGTCTTTTCGGCATTATAACTTCTTACCGTTATTTATTCAAAGCTTTTGTCCATGTTTGAAGACATTTGCAAAGACCCTTCATATGAGTGATAGTGTGGCTGTATCCTTTCTTATGTCAAATTTCAGTGTATTGCTCCTGATAAATAGTCTGAAAACTAGCTTATAATATACTATTGTAGCCTGCGTCACAGACCATAACGAGGAGGAGTTATGGTCTGTGTGATGGACTCGCGTTTCTTGTCCCAGTTTCACAGAGATCTTGTGAAATCTGTTATTCCATGGTTATTCAAATAATGAAATTGGCTTTGTTTGTTTAATTTGCTTATGCTGAAGTCGTTGGGACAACAAAAGTGAGTCTACCACACAGACCATAACTCCCTCTGGTTATGGTCTGTGACGTAGCTTATAATATTGTGCTACGACCGTGGTTCGTTATTCGTGGAATATCTCTCGAATTTTACAGCAGTTTCATTGCACGTCAAGAAAGTCGTTTCTCAGAAACTAGAGAAACTCTCAGAAACTTTTAAAATTTGAATGCAATGCTTTTTATGGAATGGTTTCTTTACATTTGAATACGACGAGAGATACTAAAGATCTCATCAATTTGATTCTACTGAAATGCCGGGTGTCCCAAAAAAGTATTCCTGTTTGAAAAATCACCAAAATTTGATTACGTAGCCGATCTTCCAATTTATTTTTTAGCAAGTTCATCAAAGACCAAATTACTTTCCCAGGTATAGCCGATCTTGTGATTCGTTTCAAAATTAGCAAATTTAGCTCTTTTTACGGCTGCCTGGTTTTAAAGCATACTGCAAAAAGCACTGATGATTGCCAGATTAATTTCTTGTTGTATATTAAGCTTATAGTTTGGTCATAAATGCCAGAAAGAAACGCAAACTATCATTATAGACTTGAAATATGATCAAAAATCTCAAAACAATGGCTCTTAGGCGAGATTTACGATGTTGCTTAAAGAGTATAGCTCAGAATATGGTTTTTCAATCTTATACCCTTTAAGTAATTAAACAAATATTTTATCATCTGTAAATATATCTGGATTATTGACAAAAGAGGTCAAAAAACAATTTTATGATAGGTTTGATAATCGAGTTTTGGTGACTTTTTAAACGGAAATACTTTCTTGGGACACCTGGTATAATGCTGATATACATAGTACTTCTTGGTTATGGCAGACTATGTCATAGTTAAATTAATAAATGGATATTTCGAATAAAATATGATACAGAAAATGATTAGCGTCTTCATTCTCGTTCTTCGAGTTGTGAGAAAGTTGCGCTCTCAACCTGACCCACAAATTTAGTCCTTGAGTAAATAGTAGAACGTTATATATCCTTAATATTTGTAACAGGGTGTAACGCTACTAGCCCTTGGAAATGGCGCACCAGATATTTTCAGTGTTTTAGCTGCAATTACATCTGGTGGACAAGACTCAGCACCACTTGCATTCCAGGAACTGTTTGGTATGTACAACTGACACAATTTGGATTTTTTTATCAATTGATAGCCCATTTACGATAAATTCGAGGGATCATCTCACTGCTAGCATGGACGCAACTCTTTATAAAGATTGCACATCATCATCATCGTCATCGTCGTCATTAATTTATTTCAAGTAGGCTTATAGATAAATAATAGATAAATAAATAGTGTAGCAAAATTACTGCTAATTTAGGTCTACTGTCTAGCTTAGAAATCAAATCAAAAATCTATTTACAATCGTTAAAAAATGATAGTGTTAGATACCCAACCTTCGGTATACATGTTTTGCATAGTCTACAGTGGCAGTTCTCGCCCTTCCAACGTCTAATCTGGTTTTTAATAATGGAAAGGGTGCTTGCTTATTTTGCTACGTTTGGTAAAGTCGGCCAAAGTCTGTTTCCAAGGATCGGTATTCAATAGTCTCAATTCCAAAGGTCGTTGTATGCACCTTTGGAAGCTGTGAGTCGCTACCTTCTCTTAGATTTAAAATGCACAGATGATTAATGCACCTTCCGTTTGATTTAATGGCTTGAAAGTAGCTTCAGGTACTTTTCTATAATTCTATTCTTGCAACTTTTGTTTGATATCTCGATTATTTTCAGAATTACATCGTTTTTCTTTTCACTGAAAGACTTTATGGAATGTTTTGAAAAAGTTAGAATCATCGTAAATCCTAAATTAATGAAAGAGACACTGTACAATCTTCAAGAAAACCATAGCTTATGAAGGTCTACAATATGGATTTATGCAGAAATCTGTCGCTATTTTGGTTTACCATTTAGCAATTTGATGACGTCACAACCTCAAAACTAGTTGAGACATGTCATACGCTGTAATTCTGAAAAGAATCAAGATATCAAAAAACGCACAAATAGAATTATAACCAACTTCCTGAAGTTGCTTTCAAGCCATTAAATCAAACGGAAGATGCATTAACCATTTCTGCAATCTGTATAAAAGATTTGATGCCTATGCTGTCACTGCCGTGTACTTGTTGGCTTGGATTGAAGTTGTCTCACATTAGATGTCAGGGAAAAATATCTGCGAATAAAAGCAATTGTAGAGTTTTGCATGAGTAATTTTGCGTTTTCGCAGATCTCACCTGATATCTACTGTGAGACATACTTTAGCTTCATTTTGTCGCCGGGGGGGGGGGGTAACTCCCGCATATGGTGGTATGGGGTGTGCCATTATTTGAGGGTAGTTTTTCGACATGGAAATATATTTTGCGTATCATTTACAGCATCTTCAGCAATAAATTTAGGGGTATCATTTTTGAAAATGCAACTGTTTAAGGTCATAACTTTGGACACGGCATCATTTTGTGCAAGTTAATCATTTATGTGATACTTTTTGGATGCCTTGCCATGGAAACATGTAAATTGTGGGATGTCAGTTTAAAAAGCTCATAAATTTTGACGTATAATTTCAAAGTTCAAAATGGCACGCCCCCGGTGCCTCCCTATGGCAGTTACCCTTGGGTTTTATCTCCATTGTAAGTTGCCAACCTTAAATTGATGATGATGATGATGGTGGTGATGATGATGCTTTGTGATCGAACGTTCGAGGCGTTTCACTTGGAGCATTGAGTCTAGATCGTCATGGGGGCGAGGAAAATGCCTAGCTCCCATGATTGCTTCACCTCCTTCATCCCAGTTAGCTCAATCCTTAGCTCAATCCCTTAATTCAACTCAATCACGAAATATAGACACCGCTAAACTGGCGCTCATAAGAAAGTACACACCAAGGGGCCCTTTACATGAGAAATCTTAGTCCGTGTTGAGCTCGACATGGGCTGAGGCTCAACTCGGTTGACGGTGTAAGCCTTCAAAACGTTGACATGACAGAGGCTGATGAAACTCGAGACGGGCTGAAGTCAACTCGGCAACTCGGGCCGTGCTAAAATTTCAGCACGGGCTGAGTTTATTGAAAATATCCATGTAAACAGAAAAAAATTCGGCTTGGGGCGTCTAAAATCAAATCATTGCATTCTTGGATATTGGCAGCCGCTGTTTCCTTTATTTCCGGCCAAATTCATATCATGTGACCTAATTTCAGCCTTTGTTGTGATATCGTGTAAACGCAAAGCAAAATAAGCTATATTTTCGAAACTCAACCCGTGTCGAGCTCAACACGAGGCAAGATTTCTCATGTAAAGGGCCTCTAAAGTTGGAGTACATTTTAAACTGCGACGATTCTTTGTCGCTCCAATTAAAGCGCAGCATTCGATCAATAAACGTGCTCTGGTTGGCTGATTCATGATATCAGTCAAATAGGGCCAAATAAGACGTGAAAACAACAGAGACCCGAAGCTTTTATCAAATATACTCAGCTGCGGTTGCTCCATCGGGAAAGCATATCGCATAATAGCCTGATAACCAGTCTTTACTGGGCTGGTTATCAGGCAAATCGCATAACAGTGAAGTATTTTACAATTTATGGATACACGAGCCATTAATCTTGCTGCTCCCAGTTTGCTTTCACATCTTACAGCTCTCGAAACTCAAATTTCAAGGGACCCTCAAATTTAGACCATTTTGTTTTGCGTGATGATCACGAGGCGTAACTAGAATGTCTGGCAGGTCTATCAATAGCGCTACAACGATTGCAATAAGTCTAGTTACAGACGCAATGAAACTAGCGATTGGCACTGCCCCTCTCTTGGCAAACTGTTTTTCACCAGGCGTGACCAGATATATGTATAAACGCTTTTAGGACTCTCTTTTTACGAAAATATTCTCAATATATTACTATGAAGTTTTGATATTTCCTTTTTTATAAACAGGAGCTGGTATATTTGTAACTACGGTTGTTGCGGGCAGTATTCAGTTGAGATCCTCCTTCAAATTGGCGAGAAGACCGTTCATTCGAGATGTCGTGTTCTATCTTAGTGCTGTTGGGTGGACATTTGCAGTTATGTATAGAAAAGAAATTCAAACTGCTGAAGCCGTAGGTGTGTACCAATTTTCGGCTGAGTGAAATACCCCTCTCGGGAAGGGGCTGGTATTACAATGAGCGTTAGGACACCAAGTGTATATCATTGTAAAAATTTTATCACTAGTGAGCCACCTTAACCTATTGTTTATGTGTTTTGAACTTATTTTTAGTTGGTAGTGAACCACCTCATCACTGGTCTACGAATTCAAATTGTTTTATTAGTGAGCCATCTTAAAGTGCAGAGCCATGACCAGTGATGAGGTGGTTCACTAACAACTAAAAATAAGTTCAAAACACATAAACAATAGGTTAAGGTAGCTCACTGCTAATAAAAATTTGACACTGATACAGCCTTGTTGTCCTATCGCTCGTGGTATTGCACTTGTCTACCCTATTATAGGAAACTAGATACAGCCTTGTTGTCCTATCGCTCGTGGTATTGCACTTGTCTACCCTATTATAGGAAACTAGATACACCCTTGTTGTCCTATCGCTCGTGGTATTGCACTTGTCTACCCTATTATAGGAAACTAGATACACCCTTGTTGTCCTATCGCTCGTGGTATTGCACTTGTCTACCCTATTATAGGAAACTAGATACAGCCTTGTTGTCCTATCGCTCGTGGTATTGCACTTGTCTACCCTATTATAGGAAACTAGATACAGCCTTGTTGTCCTATCGCTCGTGGTATTGCACTTGTCTACCCTATTATAGGAAACTAGATACAGCCTTGTTGTCCTATCGCTCGTGGTATTGCACTTGTCTACCCTATTATAGGAAACTAGATACACCCTTGTTGTCCTATCGCTCGTGNGCCTGATTGTCCTATCGCTCGTATTAATGCATTTGTCTACCCTATTATAGGAAACTAGATACACCCTTGTTGTCCTATCGCTCGTGGTATTGCACTTGTCTACCCTATTATAGGAAACTAGATACACCCTTGTTGTCCTATCGCTCGTGGTATTGCACTTGTCTACCCTATTATAGGAAACTAGATACAGCCTTGTTGTCCTATCGCTCGTGGTATTGCACTTGTCTACCCTATTATAGGAAACTAATGCTGCTAGAAATTAAGGTGTATAAAATGTACGCGACTTGAATTAATGCGAATGAGAGGATGAATCGCTTAGAATTAAAAGAAATCGACGCGAAAAGGCAAGGAAGACGTCATTTTATAGGAAATTAATGCGACGAATAGAAACAATTGTGATGTTCCTTCATCATTAACGTAAAAGGCTCAAAATTTCAACAACTTGAACAAAATAAATTCAAAGACATTGAATGTCTCGAACTCTGTGGAACTCACTAAGATATTTCTTTTTACATTCCATTAAAATTTTACAATATACATATTACTACACTACATACAAACTACTTTACAATACTACTAAACAATACCACAGGGAGCAAAAACTATGCCAACTCCGCAGCAATTACATTAAGACAAACTACAATACATTAATACATATAAACTAGAAAAGAAAAAGGAACAATGCCAACCAAATCATAAGAGAATGCCACAGTCTAGAACTAAACCAAGATAAAGCCAAGACCAATGATCGTTTTTAGCAGATTGTATTGTGTCAGGGAGTGTGTTCCAAAGTATGCTTCCTTTAAATGCTAACGAATCATTCCCGTATCTCAAAGTTCTCGTACTCGGAAGCTGGACGAGATCCTTAACTCTAAGATTGTAATTTACGGGTTTACGTTTGAAAAGGTCCCATAAGAATTAGGGATTGCTAGAGGTTAAGCATTTGTAGACCTCGAGCATTAGTTTTGGAGCAATCCTAGAAAAAGCACTCACTTTGTTTGAAGTCTTTCTGCAGATTGACTTTACATGCTGCTTGAAGTTTAGTTTTGCGTCAATTGTAATACCCAATAGTTTCACACAGTCAGTCATCTCAGCCACTTTCCCATTTATGTCAATACATAATCTGAGATCATCTTTTAGGCCAAGGAACATTAGTTGAAATTTCTCCGGATTCGCAACCATCTCGTTGTTTTTATACCAAGCTATTGCGATTTGCATGTTCATCATGAGTTTAGAATTATTTCTGAACCCCTTGAATCATCCTCCTCTTCCGTTGAGTGATCCTGAAATTTATCTCTACCCCCAAATTCGGACACTTGCAAACGATGTCTTTCTATGTGTTTCTTTACAGGTTTTATAGTGTTATATGTCATCTATGTGACGCTGGTTATTGCTGGTCAAGCAGTCAATCGAAGTATCCGCACGAAAACTCTTACGGCCTCGACAGATGAACCGACTGTCAACACAAGTAATGAAGGTGAGCTATTTGTTTTAACGGTTAACTCGCATAATTCGGATCTCTTCGGGCCGAAAAAACTAATCCGACTCATGAGAAGTCCGACTCGAGGCTCCAAGAAGGATAGTGGTTATTAAATGGAGTGTGTCCATGTCAGTACATTGGCTTTGCGGGGGGGGGCATACCAATTTCAGATGATATTTGATATGACCACTTCGGCAAAAGCACTTACGAGGTGACGAGGTGTAATCATGGTGTTATGTAAGCAGGCTGATTACTTACTTGCGGTTACTTTTCCAAAGCTGAATCCAAAGGATAGGCTGGAAACATTTGATGCTTCTGCAGTTTATGACCCTTTGATTTGATCTCCAAACAACCAATGGCAGAAATAATGCTATGTACTTCGATATGTTGACGTTGCTTTGCTAAAATTGGTGAGGCTCGAGGACCACAGCTGGCCTAGCCATGTTTCCATGTTGTCGCGCTGAACGCAGTTCTGAAATTGTGCTTCACCAAAGTCTAACAGCCACTAAAGCAAACAGATAATTCGGATATATTCAAATCATTGCGCATTCTGTAAACATCTTTCTTTCAAATTCAGCAGCTCTCGATCATTATCTCGATTATCTCCATCCATTCCCAAGCTCAGTGCCACACGCTTTGAGGCCTCACAGCAGGCAGCCATTTTGACAAATGTTAATTTTAGTTTGCATATGATCTGCTAGTGATCTGCATGTGATAATGGGGTTCTGCCAGTCACAGTGCGCTCTTCATAAGCATTTCGTTGGCACATTTTGACAAAGTGTAGACGCCTCTGTACTTACATGAACACACTGCCTTTAAATAATAGTTCTTCTCTCCCTGGTTTTTTCCTGGACTTGCTACAAGTCTCTCTCTCTCTCTTTCTCTCTCTCTCTAACAAAACAAGCAAGTCTCTCAATAAAGCACACTTAAAATAAAGAAAACCTGAACTAAACAAGGGGCCCTTTTGTCTGCGAATGTGTTCCCCAAGATACCAATTTCAAATTAAGAACGTTAGCACCCTTTTTCTGATCCAATTTAGACGAAGAGTTTTCAACTGATTTATGCCAATGTGCTTGTGACTGATAATTTTTGTCCGACTAATGAAATATCCGACTTATCCGAGTCTGACGTATGAAAAGAAAGTTGATTGTACAACGAAGCCATCACCTCCTGTATTTCGGGCATAACAATGCATTCTTTTAGGAACAAATCTTTTATGCGCTGCTAGGACAAGTTTCAAAACACTGAAAACATAACGCCATATTTTTGGGATAATTGCCGAAGGAAATTTCAACAGATTCCTGATTAAATTTGCAAGAGCGGTGTAAAATCGTTCTTATCTTCTTCCCGCGATAGTTAATAGAGACGTGGTATGTAGAAATTGTCAAAGAGAGAGATACAATATTACCTAACATAAGAAGGAAATATAATGGATACATATTTTCGTAGTAAATTTATCAGTTGTTTGTACGTGCGGCTATAATTATTCAAATGTATACGAAGATATTGATAAAAGATAAAATATAAGCCTTGAATATAACGATTAATTTGGTCTTAGTCACGAAAACATTGGCCTAAGGGCCTAAGTTCGGCTCTCTGTTGTGTATACTCTACAGAACAAAACAAAGGGATAAGCAATTCTTTCCAAGCTTCATCTAACATTCTAAAACATCTACTTGTTACACTTACGTCTACGTTCTAGTTAAATGGAGGTATTGGAGACGCAACAAAGGCGGCAATTGTCCACTAGGTTGCCGACGATGCAGGACAGGTACGGGTCTGTCTACATCGCAGCTAGAATTTTCAGGCGGAGTCCGGAATGGGTAAGCGTCCATTCGCGGTGGGCCTGCCCCGTCAGCTAGATATGGGTCTAGCCTTTCGGGTTTGAGAAAACAATCTATATATTTTCAGGCGGAGTCCGGAATGGGTAAGGGTCCATTCGCGGTGGGCCTGCCCGGTCAGCCAGGTATGGGTCTAGCCTTTGGGGTTTGAGAAAACAATCTATATATTTTCAGGCGGAGTCCGGAATGGGTAAGGGTCCATTCACGGTGGGCCTGTCCCGTCAGCTAGGTATGGGTCTAGCCTATGGGGACCCCATAATGGGATTTCAGAAAACAATCTATATATTTTTCAGGCGGTGTCCATTCACGGATGTGCCTGTAAATCCCCTCAGACAGGCAAGGGCCTATCTGATGGGATTTAAGAAAATGGGCCCCTTGAATGTGTAAAGATCAATTCAACGGGGCTAAAACACAATCCTCGCAAGAATTGTATGCGAATTTTCGAAGTCTAGGCAAAATTAGGCCTATTTTAGGACAATTGCCTCCCACAATTGCGCCNTCCTGCCCTGGTGCTTGATTGGACGGTGGTGAGCCACGTGTTCCCGCTTTTAATGTTGATTGGAAGGTACATTCTATAGCTGCCCACAAGGGGGGGGTTTCACATGACTTGCGTCAGTTCATTGAAGGTGAATCGAATAGTTGTCAAGGGACGTGCTACGGGTAATTGACTATCACAAAAGGTTGGAGAAACTAAAATATTTCTTGTAATTTCCAATCATTGCTTTCGTAATGTTGTTAGGTAACTGAGCGCAACATAACACATTTACTAAAAGGGGGATTAAGAGTTCATTAAGGGCTTTCGCCTGTCTGATTTGGGAGTTGCGCGCAATCCGCAGAAGAGGTCTACTTAATCCTTATGAGTGTAGGAAAAACAGAGTGCATTGAATTCGTCCTCATATACTGTCAGATCCCTTGGAATATCAGAAACAAGCAACAAATTAGCCCACTCGCAGAATTAATTGTATTCATGCTACACATGAATTTTATTAAGCAATATTTTGTGAATGAGACTATCAGTTTGCAAGGCTTTCCAAATCATTTGCAAAATAAGATTTCGTTCGAGATTTGCTTCCATTGAGAGACGTTGGTTAAACCTGACGATTGATTTCAAAGGCGCTCCTTCGCAAAATTAATTAGATTCATGCTGCGCATGAATAGCATTTATACGTTTCGGGCATAACTCGAAACATCGGGCATAACGTTTCGGGCGTTACTGATGAAGGGTTATGCCCGAAACGTCTAATCATTATATTCAAGGCTTATATTTTATCTTTTATCAATATCTTCGATACATATTTTCGTCTGTGTTTTGTTGTTTAAACACCTTGGCTTGCCTTGTAGATGTTCCCCGGCCTACTCGAGCCCAGAAAAGACGAGCTTGGATAGAGGACTTACATGCGAGCGCCGATTTCACTGAATTTGATCCCAATGACCGATCATTGCTCATTAGAAATCCACATGTAAAGCCGGTTGTTGCAGTTGTCAATGATGAGTATTCAGTTGACAGTAACCAGGGTAAGTTGCCTTCAGTAATAGAATTATTTGCTATAGTTCTTTTGTGCCTTTTGTTCAGAGGCTTTTCCACCTGGGGAAGGACCACCACTTAGACTACATCAAGACGATTATAATAATAATAATATAATTTATTTATAGTTGGCAACTGTAATAGCAGAGAAGCTAATTAAAGCCAACAATATACAAAGAAAACCTATTTACAATATTTCTAAAAGCTAATAAATACTAATTTAAATATAACCAAGGTTTGCGATAAATATCTTACAAAGCCTGCATTTGCATTTGTCTGTAGTCCAGTTTTTATGCCACCCTTATAGATTTACGATGCCAGCACAATTTGAAAATGGCACAGAACTCTTACCGGTAGGCCTCCCTTTCACACAAAAACGGCACAGTTTTGCTGATACATCGTAGGATGAGAATAAAGACGATAATCATGTTTGTATTTTATCAGTTATTCATTCATTCGACATATCCAATGTTAAGTAAGGTAGGCCAAAGGTATACGACTCAAATCATTATTTATTGTTCTCGAATTTTCGAGAACGTTTCGAATCAACCATGATTCATTATCAACCCATGAAAGTAAGATTAAACAAGATATTTATAATCAACGTGGTATTATCAAGATAGATGCAGAAACACGTATAAATCATGTAGTTAACTTGTCACTGGAGAAAAACACCGAGTAGAGAGTACCTGGGGAAAACTAAAAAAGATACAGCGGAATTGACGACTGTTGGGAATTCAGTGATGGCCGATCTCGTGCTATTAATAAACTTTCGAAAATTAATAAATCAAACGCCTTAGAAGCCTTAGCTATGATGCTAAAATCATCGAAGGAACTGGCATGTCTGGTCTTATTGATCTGGGCCCGGTTGTTCAAAATTCCGATTAAAGTAACACAGGATTAGAGCTAAATCTAGGTTTACCCATTTAATCCCCGGTTTGCTAATCGGTGTATTAGGGAGCGTTGCTGAAAGGCATATTACAGCTACGATTAGCTAATCTACGATTAAGCTTTCCTAATCCCCGGTTAATGTTTGTTGATGTTTTGAAAAATGGCGGCAATCCAAAGTAGTCAAGCTGCGAAGCAACGAAAAGTGAGGAAAGCGAATTTTGCAGCGTCAGAACTGGCCGTGCTGACAGAGGAAGTTGAGGAAAACATGTTTGATATAAAATCGAAATTCACAGATAGCGTGAAAAACGCCAGGAAGAACAAAATTTGGGCGGACATAACAGCGGCAGTGAACGCAGTAAGTAGGAGCAGTAGGAACACCCAGGAACACCCTCGATGACAGTGTCAAAAATGAGCCAACACTTTCGGCTTTCAAAAAGAGGATCAAACACTGGGCTGGAGATAAATGCACCTGCAAAATATGCCGCTGATTTTTGTATAAAGTATATATATATATTTTTTGTTTGTAAATAGTTGGTTTGAATTAGTATATGTATTACTACTGTAAATACCAACTTTAAATATGGATTACATTACATTACATTACATTACATTACATTACATTACATTACATAGGAGTAGCGAACGGTGGTGGTGTTGTTCAAAGGCGTTGTTACAGGATTTTCTTTCTTTATTCGATAAGGCTTCTTTATCTTGATGGTATGCCTGCATCCAACATCTTTTCTCAAAGCTACGGACTTCATTTTATTCAAGTCCAAGTCACTAACACAGGTGTTTTCTAACAATAGGATAAAAACGTAAATAACGTACTGCTGGCTGCTACATTTATGGATAACAGTGAAAGATAGGTCGGAGGAGTATTCTGAAATTTGTATGCAAAGTTGAGTTGCAACATATTTAAGCTGCAAGCGAAGAGTCTTGCTGCTCGTTCATGGGGAAATTGAAATGTAAAGGAAGCTCAACTAAGATAGGCAAATTAAGGGGAAGGACAGGCAATTAATTAGGCCTATGATTTCCCTTGTCGTAGGAAGAGAGAAGTCTCAATAGAGCTAAAAGCGTTATCAGCGTTTCCTCCCCCTCTGTCAAGCTTCTGATATGACACTGTGTTTTGCTGGAAGAATGCGAGTTTACCTAACATGGTGTAGCAGGTATTTTTGGGCGAAGCCATTACAGTGCATGCCGCAAGGCCCAGTGAAACAAAGTCTATGAGACGACCGTGCCTTTGCCTTTGAATGAATAGCTGAAACTCGAGCAAGTTTTCGTGGAAAACTGTTACAAAAACAGTTCAGCATGGATACATGATGTTTTGATTATTCAATACGTCGAGAGAGAGAATGGTAAAATATTCCAACTCAAGCTTAAATTTCCGACAAATCCATTGTCCCATTGTGTTCGCTAATTTTTCCGACTTTTTGGTGAGAATTGAGGGGCAGTTCCCCCTCCCAAAAACCCCAAATTTCTGCGGTTTTGACTAGGAATCTGAAATGATAAATCTGAAATGATGAGATTTAAAACATTCCTGTTGAAACGATAATTTCGAGGACGTCTTTGCTGAACTGCTGCTAAGTTTTGAAACAATAAATCCGCCATTTTGTTCTGATTTATTACCTGGATTTGGAGTTAATACACCTACCGAGCTGGATTAAATTTAACCCACTGATTTATCCCCGATTAGTCTTAATCGGGCTTTGAGCAACGTAGTCTAATCGAAGGTTAGATTTTAATCACAGATTAAGCATTTTAATCTATGATTAGCACTAATCGGAGTTTTGAACAACCGGGCCCTGATCTTTCACGGCTAAAAAGCTTCCAACGATGGGTTTTCCTTGTTTGTTAACACTGAAGTGCTCGCGGCTGTAGACGGCAAGGTGGCGGGATGTTTTGCCAAGTAGCTAGCACTGCAGCTAGCGCACTGAAATGTGTATATAACTGACGAGCAACAATACGTAGCAACTCTATTCTTAAACGGGAATAAATAAATTTTTGCTGATACAATTTGAAAATTGCACAATTTTAACTCAGATTTCTAAAGCTTAGTTCACCACTGGAGTAAAAACATGTCAGAAATGCTTTAGAATTACAACGGCAAAAGGCGTCGAATTAAAATTTTAACCTCAATTTGAGATTTTGTAGGCCTTTTTGAAGATTTCCTAGTGCATTTGAATGGAGTCAAAAGTTTTAATTCCGTTTGCAAAGAAGAACTTGTTTAAAACGAGTTTAGCAGATGCGTTATCCTTTACTCCAGTGTGAAACAAGCTTAATAACAGCGTTAAAAACACGACGCCATCTTGTTTTGGGGTAAATTTTCAGAAAATTTCTATAGGTTTCTATAGGAAATTTGTAAAAAGTTGCATAAAATTGTTCTTACATCCTCCCTTGCGATAGTGAGGCAGGAAAAGGATAGGTAGCACTTGTTAGTAAGACCAAACCAATGAAATAATTGCACGAACATGCGGTTTTTAAAATCAAAACAAAAATTTAGGCCACCAAAGCTGTGAGAAACTTACCTTTGCGACTATAATTTCGTAACCAGTTCCAAAACTCCGTCGGCTGTAAGTTGCTCGTCGCTTCTTCAAAGTCAGTCTTCCTTTCAGACTTTCGCCTACTATCCGCTAAAGTTTTTGAATGATTTGAATTGAACAGCTTCCAAGCCTTTGAATTTATTTATTGCGATAAAGAAACGAGACAGTCTCGAAAGGCCAGTGCGACGCTATGTTTTGTAATGGCTTCATTTACCCCAAGTTTGATTTCGAGCGCAAATTGGTCAAGTCAAGTGACATCTCGTCTGCATGAATCGATTTATTCTTATTTTCTTCCAGCATTAGTTTACAGCAGCCTGGAACAGATTGTTCCCGACGAGAATATATTCGAGAGGATTTCTGGGATTGAAGTTGAAGAATGGAAAGAGAAGAACTGTTTCTGGAAAATGTTTGACATTGTCAAGGTACGATTTTTATTTCATTTAATTTTATCGGTGTTAGTAGAAATGTTGTGTGATCGCTCCCTCCAGATGTAAAGGAGAATAATTACCTAACTGCCTATTGAAAAAGTAAACATGTGAAGTTACCTTGAAAAAATCGCTTGCCTATGAAATAATAAGTTGCCACAGGTTGAAATCATAGTTAAGATGAATTCGAGGTTTTTCCTGACACTGTGTAAATAAGAGTCTCACATTTTATGACGCACGAGATATTTGGACAGTCGAAAATCATACTATGGCCACGTCCCTTCTTTTCCCCTCTTATCGTCAATTTTCCTATACTGAATTACATTAAAATGGGAGGCATTTTCAGACCTTCTCCATTGATTTTTGGACGCCTTAGGAGAAATTTCGGACGACTTCTAAAATGATCTACTTACAGTTTACTTTGCTTGTTTTATAATAAGTATGCTTCAAGTCTACAGATTGTCTTTTATTACAAGTTTTCAAAGGGATCCTGGACAGGAATTGCCATTCTAGAAATTGTTACTGAACCACATTCTGTTTATAAAATAAACTTAATTTCACTCTGTGGCTTAGGTAACTCCCGTTTCTATGGAAATTGCTTACGAGTAAGAAATTTTAAGATTTTTTGCATTCAAAGTGAGGTTTAACCGTGTTTTTTATTATCTTAGCACTTAGCGGATAATGTGATGACTGTTAGGAAAAGAAGCTATGCTTAATCGCAGTTAGATTTTTGTCTTTTGGTTCAAACTGCGACCAACTCAACTCCGAATATTGATAACAATACTCCCCTCAATCCATGGGGGAGAGGAAGAACAGAGTATCTACCTTTGTGCCTTATCTCTGTTTCAATATTCTCTGTTGTCCTGTCAATTTTGCACTTTAAGAAGGCCGCAGTCCCTTTCAAATCTATGTCTGGAAGCGTTGTGTTGTGTACAGTTGTTGTATGTTGTTTACTTTGAAGGAACCATACTGAACAACATACAATAACTGTGTTTAACATAACCCTTCGAGAAAGAGATCTAAAAGGGATTGCAACCTTCTATACATGCAAATCGACAGGAAAACAGAGCATATCGAGACAGGGATAATGCACATATTTAGGCCTAATAGTTCTGATTCTTTTACAACAATATAAATCTAATAATATGTTCTGATTTTCCTCTCACCCATACTCAATCATATTGTCTGCTAATGCTGAGGATGCAAACCCAAAATTTGCCAATTCTTTGCTTTGCAGATTCCGTTGGTAGTCATTTTGAATCTCACAAATCCAATCATAGATATTGATGCGAAAGGATATAAATGGAATAAATTCTTGATCATGTTACAATGCTTTACAAGTCCAGTGGCCTGTGCTTTTATCACTGAAAGTAAGTATATTACATGTGCCCTGGGGAGTGGAGTGAAGGTCAGACCGCGCTTACACTGTGCCGGTGACAATTTTAAATTCGAAAGACAATTTAAAAAATGTGAGCGAAGATGAAATGAATTTAAGACGGAAAAATGTAGATCTATAAATCCGGAAAAATGCAAAAACATTCAGTCATAAATGGATTTCTAGAGAAAGATTGGCCTGTAAATCAAAGGTATCATCACATAACTATCTCCAACAAGGATGCGCATTTTTTGCTTCCTTGGAGAGTGGTCATTCTTCGTTTCATTGATAAGAAGCCGTACATTATGCAAAACTAGGAAACATTACACATTGTGTTGCTAGTGCTATTAGAATTTTATGATCGATTTTAATAAATTAAATTGTTGTGAGTTCCTTATTGCATTCTAAAATACCTTACCGTGTACAGAAATTGCTGCGTATTCCATGATGGTACATTTCGGCAAACATCGACATTTCTCTGCTCGCTCAGCTTTTGATACCGGGTGTCCCAGAAGAAACGCTACAAATTCGAAAAATTCTAATCCAAAATGTTTCACATTCATTATCAAACAATTATTTTAAATCTGCAATGATGGAATTAAATTTCATATATTTTCCAGCATTTTTTGTAACTTGGTTGTAGATATAAAAATCAGCAAATTTCAAATTTGCTCTCACGTCAAAATGGCAATCACTGAAATCTCAGAGCATTGCTGACAAACTCGCAAACACACCATTTTATTTTGCATTGAACAGGCACTTTCACAAAAATTTCTTTCAAAGTATAGTGATGCTGCTTAAGTGCTCAGTGCTCATGAGGGTTCTTTGCTTTTCCTGAAGTGACTAGGCCATTACTAGAGTTATACTATCAATTGTAAATGACCACGAATAACTCCCTTGAGACTTGATAACTCATGAACCAGCAAGGGATCTCTTTGTTACAGTTTCTTAATTATGTTTGCGTGCTTGTCAGTGATGCTGAGAAATGGCAGATATTTCCATTCTTCTGATTTTCCATTATCTTTGCTCTATTACTAGCAGCGCTGGTTTTGACCGAAAAGCAAATCTGAAGTTTGCTGATTTTTAACTCTACAACCAAGTTACCAAAAATACTGAAAAATCTATCAAAATTTAATCTAATCATTGCAAATTTAAATAAAAATAATTGTTTGATAATGAATTTGAAACAGTTTGCATTAGAATTTTTCAAATCTTTTACCTTTTTTTCTGGGACACCCGGTAGTTTCTGCAGTCTTATTAAAGTAAATCAACGGGGTTAAAATGTTACATATCAAGGGGGACTACTGGGCAGTCTAAATATAGCCTATTGTGTTTGATGCTCTCCATAAATGATCAAACAATAGGGAAATAAGTTGTGCATTATCTGTTCTTGTTTTATTTTTAAACCAGATCGCTACCTACATCTCGTTTCATTTGCTTTAAACTTTATCTTCACCCTTTTTCCTTTCACATTGTTTTGAAAATAATCCTTTTTCAAACTTTCAGAGGCATTCATTGATGTTTATGGTGGCGTTGTCATCTGGGAAATTCTTCTGATGGTTGGCACGATTCTTGCATTTGTTGTCATGCTTGCAACAAAGAGACGCAGCCCGCCTCGATTCCATGCGGTAAGTATTACTTACCGGGTGAATAAAAAAACACGTGTCCACTGTTTGAAAAATCGTATAGCAACGACTACGAAACCAACTCGTAAAATTTGTAATCCTTCATCCTAATGGGGCTTCAACTTAAGTTTTTATATTTTCATAATAGTTTGGATTGTCAGCATACTTCGCGTAGTTGTTAGCCAAAAATCGCTTATCTCGAATTGTTCAAAAACAGTCAAAAATGTGCTGTTCAATCTGATACAGTTTTTTTAACACAAAATATTCTTTTCCGTTCCTGGTAATTGATCGGAAAGAGTATTTAAATATTATCAGAACTTTTCGCAACCAGAACTCGGTGACCCTGTGTCTTTTTTGGCTATGAATGGTACAATGTATTGCAAGTATTGTGTTTTTTTTTAATGATATACTGGATGTCCCGTAAGTTTTGTGCCCCATTTGTGCGGCTGCGGTGTAGGAGCTGTAACTTCTATTGTCCCGTTTTTGTTACGGTTGCATAGGATATACTTCAACTTAGAGTTTGAGACAATGCCACTCTTTCGTGCCCTAGGATGGCCCACGGTTAGGGAATTGATTGATCTTGAGACACTAAAAATGGTTTTCAAATCCCTAGACGGTGATGCGCCGTCCTATATGAGCGACATGTTCAATAGAGTGAACGAAACAACCTCTCGCGTACTGAGAAATTCTAATATAAACCTTAGGACTCCAATGTTAACGACATCAGCTGGTCAAAGATGTTTTTCATTCAGAGGGGCCAGTCTCTGGAATGGGTTAAATGATGAATTAAAAGGAGCACCTACTCTAAAGAAATTCCGGGAAGGGTTGATGAAATCCCACAAAGCATAAGTAAAGATGCTTTATGCAATGAACTCTTTTAATTTTACTTTTATTGATATTATTTTAATTAGATTGTAATACCTTAGTTTAGTTTTAGTATTTTTATTGCATGGCCCCCTGTAAATCAGTTTTTCTCTAACTGAGGGGCTACCATGCCTAAAAAATTGAAAATGAAAAATGAAAAAATGAGACCTTGTTCTAGCTAATCGGACAAGTGGTTGCTATGATTTATGGCGCAAGAAAGTCAAAAAAGTGAAAACTTCAAAACAGCGCTTTCTTTGTTCTCCAACAATGCCAAAATCAACTAAATACTGCAAGAAAGGATTGTAGGGCTGTCTTAAGTTTTTTTCTACAGTTAATAAAAGGGTTAATTTTATTGTTTACTGATAACAACACGATCAACTCATTGCAAGTGCATAAAAATTTCAAACAAACACTAAAACCTTTTCTTGTAGTATTTATTTGACGTTAATATTTTTGGGGAGAGAAAAGTGCTGTTTGTGAAGTTTTTACTTTTTTTACTTTCTTACGCAATAAATCAGCAACCACTTGTGCTATTGGCTAAAACAAGGTCTCAAACTCTAAGTTGAAGCCTATCCTATGCAACCGTACCAAAAACTTGACAATAGAAGCTACAGCTCCTCCATAGCAGCCGCACAAATGGGGCACAACTTCTTTGTGACACCCTGTATGAAAAGAAGTAAGACCATAATGCTGTTTATCTAATCTTTAGGTTTTTGCTGTGGCTGGATTTATCGTATCAGTTATTTGGATCTATGCATTAGCACAAGAAATAGTCAATTTGTTGAAGGTGATCATTCATTTCATTCTTATATACTATTCGCTATCAGCCAAATACACATTATTTACAAACAAACATTGAGATGATAACTATAGCAAGAACAAATAGCTACTCTTTCAAGGGGTTTTTTATATCTCTTCTTGGTAGCATTAAAGGAGAAATCTGGGGTTTATAAAATTAATGCTAGAAGCAAACTTACCAACTGCTGCAGTAAAATTCTTATTGCTTTCCGCATTTTGCTGTTCGTAGCAGCTGTCAGTTCGTTAAACACTTTTAATAAAAGCCAAATGTCGCCACCATTTTCTAAGCTAAGAGTACACCATAGAAAAGCTATCTGCGATTTAGAAGCAAGAAAAACAATGCGGCAGTTCGCATTAAACGTGACGTCAGATTGCAGCTACCTTCGTGCCAGATGACGTTACTGCGCACCAGTCGCTTGTTTGAATACGTAATTTCGCAGATAAAGGATGAAAAGTGATGGGAAAAGTACGATACACCATTCATAACAGTATAATCTTTCATTTTATCATCAATCATACCAACCCCGGATTTGTTCTTTACAGATTTTTAGGGATAATCGCGTGTCCCAAAAAAACGTGTCCCAATTTGAGCTGTTATTGGAGTAAAAGTGCGTGTCAGTTGAGAAAAATTCAAACATGAATCTATTACACAATGCCCAACTTAGATCTAAGTATTTAGTTCATTACTTTATCTGCACGTATTGATTTTCTACGAATATTTTTCTGAAAAACAGAATACCTGAAAAGTTCACGAAAGAGCTAAAACACTTTATCAATAAGATCGTTAAACCTGCAGCTCAAAATCGACACAAGTCGAACTTTTTTGACAACTTCCAACAGCAAGGAGCTTGAACTCCGAGAAAATGACCCCAGAAAGATCATATCTGTCAGTTGTGCCCGTCAAAATATGATTTTGCTTGATGTTTGGAGAAAAAATATGCGTCCAAAGGCAAAGTCCAATAATCCGCACTTTGCTCATTGCCGATTTTGAATACCAATATATGAAATCGACAAGCGTTTGTATGCTCTTCGCTCCTACGATTTAAAACATGGAACATCCTTTATCGCTAGAGTTTTCCTTTTTTCGGGGGATTCTCGAGCTAACTGTTTTTGGAAAATCTATTGTTTGGTTTGGAGGCCTTTTAATCAGCAAAAAATTAGAAGAACATATTTGGATCCAAGTTAGCCTTTAAGCAAAAGACTGCCGTTTACATTGCTCAAAAGGAAACCATTGTTGTTTTTCTGTAGCTGTTCAAATAGGGAAACATTTTTTGGGACACTCGGTAGATACCCTCAGTTTGATAGATACTTTTGAAAGAAGTAGAGATTCCCTTATTTTCATGTTGGGATTTCGCTTCATAAGTTTTCCCCTTGCTTTCCAAAGGATTTGCTCATGCTCATATTGATGATGACGTCTACGAATTTCTGAATTATCAAGTTTTCATGTCTGTCATACCTCGAAATATTCGACCGCCTAATGAATGTGCTCATTTTTTTCTTTGGACGAAATCCATTGTGCACCTTATAAGTAATAGTTAGCGCTTTCATACTATATTAAGTTTTGCACATTAAGCCAATCAAATGTCCAGAAATCATTGTACTCTTTATTTTTAAGTAGCTTGCACCTTATAAGTAATAGTTAGCGCTTTCATACTGTATTAAGTTTTGCACATTAAGCCAATCAAATGTCCAGAAATCATTGTACTCTTTATTTTTAAGTAGCTTGCACTTTATAAGTAATAGTTAGCGCTTTCGTACTATATTAAGTTTTGCACATTAAGCCAATCAAATGTCCAGAAATCATTGTACTCTTTATTTTTAAGTAGCTTGCACTTTATAAGTAATAGTTAGCGCTTTCGTACTATATTAAGTTTTGCACATTAAGCCAATCAAATGTCCAGAAATCATTGTACTCTTTATTTTTAAGTAGCTTGCACCTTATAAGTAATAGTTAGCGCTTTCGTACTATATTAAGTTTTGCACATTAAGCCAATCAAATGTCCAGAAATCATTGTACTCTTTATTTTTAAGTAGCTTGCACTTTATAAGTAATAGTTAGCGCTTTCGTACTATATTAAGTTTTGCACATTAAGCCAATCAAATGTCCAGAAATCATTGTACTCTTTATTTTTAAGTAGCTTACATCCTTACTCGTGTTACCGTTTTATATAACTCCACTACAGACATGGCAAAGTCGGATCTAATTTTCCTAATTTTAGATTTGACGCGCATTTCACGTTCTATTTCAATTAAAAGAAAAAGATGTAAATTATTTTACAGCTCTTAAAATGGGCGAAAATTGCATACTTATTCTTGATCAGTACAAGAACGTGTCCATAATCGAAGAATATTGTTTTGTTGATCCAAAAGAGAGCACTCATTAGGTCCCAGGTGACGAAAATTTTGCTACTAGTCGAGAAAGACCGACAAAAGTTCAAAATTTTCCTCATTTTCTTGTCATGAAATTGTGCCCATATTAATTTCAGAAAAGGTAATTATCAGAATAGTCGCAGCAGGAAAATTAAATATTTCTTTTATTTCTACGTACGACCATGCGACTTCTATACCAGTTTTTTTTAGAGCTGACGGAACAGATAACTGTGATCAGAGTCTGGTGTAAAAGCTTTCAGCTTGTTCAGTTTTGATTCAGAGTATATAGGGTGTCCTCAATTTTTGTACGAAAAGAAGACTTTTCATTGTTCCAATTTGTTCCATTTTGTAGAGCTTTGGAATATCTTTTGGAATAAGCAATGCTGTGTTAGGCTTGACTTTATTGGCTTGGGGAAACAGTATTGGAGGTGAGTAAGGTTTTACATACTGTAATTTTGGTATATCCTAGTAGCTAATGTTAGCTATCGATCAATATAGAAAACAGTCGAAATTTAGAAAAGCTAAAAGTTTTAGTTTCTGTTGACGATTTTGAAAGAAATCTTCGCTAAGACGCTTGGAATTCTCGATGGGTGGTATATCAAATATCAAATATCTTTTATTAGTTCTACTGCTAGAGCATTTCGAAATACGTTGGATAATCGAATAAATTCCTGTCTCTAACGCTTTGAAAATAGTTTTGAAATAGGTTTTAAAATAGTCAAAGCGGAAAGCGGAAGTCCTAAAAAAGGAGAAACCAGTCTTTTACGAAAACTATAAATTTGCCAAGTATTACTAATTTTTCTGTGTATGATATCTTGCATAGCGTGAATTACAAAATAATGCTGATAAAATAACGTAAAATTGTTGATCGAAAGATGGAACAAGACTTTACACCTAGCTATTTTTGAGAGGTGTATCATTCCCTCAAAAAGCTTACAAGATTTCTTGAAGAGCAAAAGGATTTCCGTAAAAATTATACGAGATTTCTAGCGAGTGATTTGCCTCTCGGCTATGTTGATATTTTAAAGCTGCGAGCACATCTGCACACAAAATCTCGTTTCTTTTTCTAATACTATCTGATGTTTCTTACTCTGATGAGTGTCATACAAAAAAGCATCTAGTGCAATGGGTTTTATTTTTCAAACCTATTTTCAAATTGCCCTGTATTTTTTTGTTCTCAAGATTTCATCTCAAACTTGGCAATGGCAAAGAATGGAGCGCCTCGCATGGCCATTGCAGCTTGTTATGGTGGACCCTTGTTGAGTATCCTTTCTTTCAGGACTATTGCAGGCATGGCTAATCGTCCCCACGTCTACTTCGTTATATATGCACAAATTTGAGTTAGCCTCTCAAACCATGGGCGGTAGGAAACGTTTAAATTGCTTTTTGAAAAATGTTGTGGTCATAGGTTGTTGTGGTCATAGGCTACAAAATAACAGGAAGCCGCTCTGAAACCATCGCGGCTAACTTAATCTTAATAACCGCAACCTATGACCACAACATTTTTCAAAAAGCAATCCAATCGTCTCCTACCGCTCATGCTCAAACCCTTTCTGCAAAGTTTCCAAGCAATAATGGCAGCGCTAGACATTTTGTTTTATTTCCATTTACATATATTGCATTTAGATATTTATTTCTCTTACGTCTATTGCAATTAGAAAATTGAATCTATTTTCGAAGATGAAATAGCTAGCAGCTGCAAAGGGCAATAGCAACATCAACAACAACAACAGAATCAACAACAACAAAGGTTTTAAAAGGAATGTGAAATGCATACATACATCCAATTTACCGGGTGAGTCAAAAGAATGTATCCAAAGTTTGAAACATCATTCTGTAAAATGATCCAAACAGACCAACTTCATTGCCTGTCTCAGGCTTTAACTTGATTTTGGAAATTATTTAAAAATTTAAAATAGTTTTCACTGTGCTTTGGATAAAATGTAGACTTGGGTGGCTTTGTTTAATGGCAAAAACTGTTTTTGGCATATGGTATTGCTTTGTAATGACAGAGAACATTACAAGAAACAAGAAACTAATAAAACCTTTATTTTTCCCCTCAACCAATACTATGGACGAAAATAAGTGTTTTTTGTCGAAATCTGCATTACATTGGACGGCACATTTTCAACTGTCTTTAAGAAATTCGAGGAAAGTGATGTGAGGCTCATAACTAGCTTTTGAGAGAAGTAAAGCATCCAAAACAACTGTATGAGAAAAATATTAAAAATCAAGTTGAAACCAAATTGAGATGAAGGATTTAGAATTTTGCGAATTGGTTCCGAACTTTTTGCACTGCGATTTTCAAAGGAGGGACAGATTTCTTTGACTCGTCCGGTAATGTGCTTCCAAATTACTGATGGAGAGTTTATGTTTAATTTGAATGCAATGTTATCATTTTTTTCTTTAACTTTCCAATAAGATATGGTACTAGGTGTCGGAATATCTTGTACGGTCTCATCGTTAACACACAATGGTGATGTTAAGGTTAGTATGCTTATCAGAACATGAGCGATGATGCACCGATATATTGTATTATTATATTATTTTATCCAATATATTATATTACTATATTATTTTATCCAATATATTATATTACTATATTATGTTATCTTCTTCTCCTTTCCTGCTTTTCCATTTTACGTCGCTACGAAGGAGAAAGTTTTAAAATTTGCACAGAGCAGAGAGAAACGACAAATGAACAAAACGTTATATGCAGAGTTTACTGATATTTCTCACTCAAATTGACGTACAGAGATATAGATGAGAAAACTGGGCAACCGATGTTTGAGACTAGAAATTCTGTTATTATTGTCCTTATTTCCCAAAAAGTCAGTACAGCATCGCCCATGATCAGAATTATTGTTATGACGTGTATTTTTGCAATGGCCAACGCTGTTCTTTTTTATGAAAGCTGACCTTCTTATATGTATTTATCAATCTAGTTACTGCATATCGTAAAAGCTCTATTTAGCCCCCTCTCTATTAAACCCCCTCTCTAATGAGTCACTCCCTTTTGAGCCAAAATGTTAAATAAGCCCCCTTCTATGAAGCTCCCTCTGGTATCCAATGCAAGAGGTTGCCAAACGTTTCTCATTTATTTAGCTAAAACAATTTAAAGGTTACTTTTCCTATGGTTTTGGATTATAACTGCGTTGAATTTGTGTGTTTTACTCACAAAATTGTATGTTGATTCCGAAAATATGAGGCAAAAGATCCAAAACTATCATATATAGTCTTGCCATTTGACTTTATGAGTCAGCCTCCTTCTCTTTTAAGCCCCCATTTAGAGTCTCTGGCGGGGGCTTATTATTTGGTAACTCACTTTGTAGTTTCCTCTCCCACCTGATATACCAAGTGAATCAAAAATATGTGTCCAATGTTTCAAAAATGATACTGCAAAAAACATGCAACCAATTTGCAAACTTTTTAATCCTTCCTTTCCCTTTTTAATCCTTCCTTTCAATGTGCTTCAATTTAATTTATGTATTTTTCTCGTAACTTTGGATGCTTTACTTATCTCAATAGTCAGTTCTTGGCCAAAAATCACATTCCTTAAATTACTCAAA
The DNA here is from genome assembly GCA_004194415.1 of Aurelia aurita. Classification (NCBI taxonomy): domain Eukaryota; kingdom Metazoa; phylum Cnidaria; class Scyphozoa; order Semaeostomeae; family Ulmaridae; genus Aurelia; species Aurelia aurita. The sequence goes on from REGM01000500.1 coordinate 58,467, forward strand.
GCGTTCAAAAATTTGCTGCTCAGTCTGATACAAATTTCAAAAAAGTAATTACGTTTTCTTGTTATTGTCAAGCAACATTCTGTGCCAGAAAATAATCTTTTACCCTTGAAATCAAATTGGACAGAGCGACTCTCAATTTCTAGTGAAGGAGGAGAGGAAAAAATTTCGGGAAATTCTTAATCTGAGAGCAAAATCGTGTAAATATTATGCATTATGAAAAATTCTCCAGATTAAGTTGAAGCCTCAGTCAGGCATTTTTGTTGGTATTTTTTGGATCGATTTCATACTTTATGCAATGTGATTTTTGCAAATAAAATCGTTGCCATGAGGTAGTTGTAGTTTTTCACTCCAATTGGTATTGTTCTGGTAGTAGGGTATCGTATCTTGTAAGTAGTGTAACAAGTAATATGTATTGTAAGTTTTTTAATGGAATGTATAAAAATAAAAATAAAAAAATGTGATTTTTCAAACAGTGGATACATTTTCCAATCATCCGGTACATCGCTTATTTGCTAGCAAGACAGCTGTTATTTGACCAAGAATCTTTCGGCAATTTTGCGTTTGTTTGAGGCAGAAGTTTTGGAGATAAAATTTTACTGTGTGCACAAGAATTGAGCAAAACCATCCAAAAGGCTATGTATTTTGCAGATGAACTTACAAATTTAAGACTATCTATTTTGCAGATTTTAATCAATACTATCGAATCACAGGTTTTGTTGTTTATTGCTGATCGCACACCACATACATGGAACTCTGTTTTGACTCACCAGGTATACTCCTGAAGGGCTAGCAAATTTGCTCGCTTCTTCCGGATTTCTAAACAAGCAAACAGCTGCTCGGTATTCAAATGTAAAGCGCAAAGCTGAGTTAAATGGTATCTAGAATACTCGCATGTCTTTTCTTTCGTTATGTGTTCTAATTTGTGTATTTATCCACACAGTACTCCATGTAAATCGGTTTTTTAAACAGGGCAGTATGTAAATCGATTTATGCATGTTAAATTTACGCTGCATAAAGAGCATAAGTTGAAGGGCTTGTGTCGCTTATGTACCGGGTGAGTAAACAAACAATCCCTCTTTGAAAGGCCATTGCTCCCTGGATATAAAGGCAATAATACTGGCAAAACTATTATTGAATTGTGGACATGTTCAAATAAATTTGAGAATTTATCTGACTAAAATCGGCCACTCCTTTCTGAAATTATAAGGAATTTTCTCGAGGAAGCCCCTTCGAGAAACCTTCAAAAAATGATCTAAAAGCAAGATCAAATTTTCCTTATGTTTCTGCCTTACAGCAATAGCTGAACACGTTTCAGCACGTTTTATCCTCTTTGGAAGATGAAATTGCTCGGAATAATTTTGTTATGCTCCCAGGGATGGCACTTTTATGCTCCCAAAGGGATAACACGCGCTACAGCATGTAGAAGTCATTATTGTATAATAGAAATATTAGGAAAGTTTTTATCGCGACTTTTGCCGTCTTTGAGCGTTTCTTGAAGGGGCTTTCTCTAGAAAAGAGGGGCCAGTTTTAATCGGATAGATTTTCAAATTTATTTGAACATGTCCACTATTCAATAACATTTTGCCAATATTATTGCCTTGATATTCACGGAGTGTAACCTTTCCAATTGGGATTGTTTTTTTGTTTTTTTGTTTTTGCTCGCAAGTTACGGAGAATCTTCATTTAACTCACCCACAATACAATTGTTCTTTCAGTTAATTCGTGGTCACCTCCAATACATCATTTCAGCATCATTTCTTGCGATGAGTTTGATATCAGCCATGGTTTTGATGCCAATTTTGAAATTCAACACTTCCAAAGCGATCGGTATTTATCTGATACTTTTATACGTTTGTTATCTTAGTATTTCAATCGTTAATGAATTCGGACTCATTCCAGGAATCAGGAAATGAATCTTCTACTAGTTGATTCAAGAGAAGTTGAAATTTTTGCATGCCTGTAGCGTATGACTCAAAAAGACTTCTCGGGCTGGATCTCGCATTTCTTCCTAACAACAAAAGATATCAACAAAATGCTTGTAGCGGCATTTAGTTTGAATGTTCAGCTATGAGATGTCTCTTCGTCTATTTAAGGTATGACTACTCTCCACAATGCGGTTTCAAAGTATATTGATTCTTTCATTTCCCAGTCAAATGTGAACTATCGCCAATCTCGTCCCCAGAATGAGTTCGCTGCTCTAGCTCTTCTCTGGAATACAAGTGGGCCGCTCTGCAATTTGATTGGTTATTATTCGAAAACACTAGAAAATATCAATTATTTCTCGAAAAACTTACTAATCATTCCAATAAGAGCAACATAATTTAGTCACCAAGCAACAATCATTGCCATGTTACTTTGTTGTTTGAAATTGAGATCGCATACTTAGCGTTGCCTGGCCAACGACAAATCCATAATGGCTGCTACTCCGCCCTTATTTTGGGTGAATTTGTGGAATGTGTACCAGGGAGTTCATTCGGCATCGTGATTAGCGTATAACGTAAGAACACCCTTAGAACGAGGTTGAACGATCGCCACCTTTCTTGAGTCCATGTTTGGGAAGATTTAACACAAAGCTCGATTCGAAATTGGCTTGGGAACACAACATTTTGAAAAGGGGCAGATATCAATCTTTGTGCAAACAATAGATTTCCCAAGACGGCATCGAATGCCTCTATCTCTATGTGAAACCTTTGCAAACCGTAGACTGGAACAAGACGGTGATTGTTACACTCTGAATTAGAAATGCAGGATTAAAATTTTCTTTGGGTCCAATTTTCGGGCCGTAGTCATAGCTTACAGTAGCCATGCAGCATCTCAAAAGACAATCAAGCCTTTCAAGTGAATGGTGATACAAAGCATTCATCAATAACTTTTGATTTCAGGAGGCTAGGTGTGATCTAGCATGTGAAGTTATTTTTAATTAAGCCGGTATTTTGCAAGCTATTGATAACTGATGATCATTGTGTAGTTAACATGTCAGGCTAGAGAATACAATTGAAAGCGGTCTGGTTTTTTTCAAGTTATAGTTAATCTTAATGAAGTTTATCTGATCAGAATTCTTCGAAACATGCCCAAAGTTTTTGATAAAATCGTCCGGCTGATTTTTGAGACAATTTTATCAAACATGCTAGCCTGTTTTGAGGGATTCCGAAATGAGACATTTTCCTAACATTGCCTTAACATCTCTCCTGGGACAATCATATCAAATGTAGACGCACCAAAATCTCACGTGCTTTAGGACTGTTATAATACTCTAAGAAGTTTCTTCCAAAAAGGACTTTGAGTAAAATGTATCCCAACCTGGTGGAACCACACTTTCGCTTTTGTTGCTCGGTTTGGGGTTGCTGTGGCGATACTAAACTGCAAATATTGCAAAATTACAAAATCGAGCAACAAGAATTGTCACAAGTAGTGCTTATGATGCATCTGCCACTAACTTGATCCAAGGTCTTTCCTGGCCAACAATTGCCGACATAATCAAAGCTGAAACATCGAAGAAGGTCTTGCACCTGAATATTTGTCTGAAATTTGCACACAATGTTCAGAAAATAGCCATATGAACTTAAGAAATACTGAGTCTGATCTTCGTGTCCCACTGATGATGGACTTGCTCCAAGTCTCTCTCTCTCGAAAATTGGAGCAAGTCCACACTGATGAGAACTAAGAATGGGCAAAAGTCCTTCTCGTATCGTGGGGCCAGTCTCTGGAACCAGCTGAGCTCTGATGCTAAAATGGCGCCCTCAATTGGTATTTTCAAAAGACTGCACAATAATTGATACCGCTCGTGCCGCTCTTATTTCTTTTTCGTTTTTCTTCGTATTTAGATACGTATTATTTCGTTTCCTTTGAAAAATTGTAAAAATTATAGCCATTATTTAATTTTCTTTTCAACAGGGCCAATTGTAAATCAGAACTTCTTTATTGTTACCCTGTATAAATATGTTTAAAATGAAAAAAAAGATGAAAACTTGGGGATAATATGACCAATTAAAGCCAAATAGAATTTACATTGTTAAGTTGACATGTTAGGTTTTATAATGATCATCAGTTTTAAGGAATTTTATGAATAGTTAGAGACTACCGGCTTGCAATGGTGTTGCCCGGGGGAAGGGGTGCTACCATTCAAGACATGATTTTGAAAAAATTACCAATGTCTATAATTCAATTTTTGACCCATGTAACACCCATGTATAGGAATATTTGGATTTATCTTTTGGCCAATAAACAGCTCTTTTGAACAGTACAACCAATGTCTAGGAATTTGGTGCGAAAAACAGACCCATACATAGGAGCTTCCTGCTTAAAAAGTAACCTATTTGAGCGGCACGTCTTGTATTTTGAAGAATAGTACCCCCCCCCCCGGGGGACGCGTTACCTTTTCTTGACTCGCTCTGTGCAGTAACTTCACCAAAACTCTTTTAAGTTTTTAAACTCTTTGCATTCCTGAAAGGTATGCACAGTTTATGACATAATCTCAATTTGTTTGCAGTTATAAATTGCACTTTTTTAATTGTACGTTTTGTATCCTAGAATTATTCTCTATTGAATTATGATATTTGTATATATAGATTAATGTGCACAGCACGTTGATATAGAGCATCTTCTAATTGACCTATTTGCAATGTTTAGCCAGAATGTAGTGCCTGAAAATTGCATTGTGTAATGGAACCATTTGCTAAATATTTTCATCTGGCACTGGTCTCAGGAAATCGTCATTTTTTTTATATTCATCTAAAATTTAAAAATACATGTTACTACCTACTATACCTTCTAATTACTATACAACTATAAAACACAACAGGGACGATACCAGGGAGAGCAAAAGACTATGACGACCCCCCGGCCATTACATAAAACATGCAACTAGATTACAAATAAGTATACAACTACAAACATGTAACACCTAAACGATTAAATACTGATAAATGCTAAAACCTGTTTCACATTGGAGGTCAGGCCAGCATATGCGATAATGCTGAACAGCAGAAACCCTAGCCGAGAGAACAATAACGACAACAACTGCCGCCGCCACTCCTCCCTCTCCAGAGTCCCCCACCGCTCAAGACACCGCGCCCATGCTATCGTCATTTAAAGACCTATTGCTAACCATGATCCTTCGTGGTGCCAAAGCCGACTTTCGTATTATCTTAAAGTAATTTTTGGCCTAGATTCTCTTCGTCTTGCTTTTCACTCGGCGCACAAAGGATCATGGTTAGCAGTAGGCCTTTAAGATCTGAAAGAGAATAAACGAGAATAAGTACTGTGCCATTCTCATTTCGTCTCTTTCAGATCTTATCTGAAGATTTGTTGTGATCAGTATCAGATGAGAATATTCGAATGGCTCCGTTACTGGGCAAGATGATTGCTATTGTTCCCATGGTATTGGCAATCAAGAAGTGTGATTTTTATCAATGACAAGTGTGTCTATAGGGACCTTTAGTGAACAGGGGAAGTCTCTAGCTACTGTGCTGCATGAATGAGCTCAAATTGATTGAAAATGTGGTCATCTTCGAAAATAGCAAATCTTAATGCTCGGCAAACAATAAGCAGAAAGAGGTGATGCCATGGCTGTCTAATAAAGGCAAAGCTATTGCTAAATGTCTATTGCATGCAAACATGTCTCTGCAAAATTGTGTACCTGTGTGTAATAATCATTTCGTTTCCTTCTCTGCGTTGAATTGCGCCATAATTTTCTGTCTGTGATTTGCATGAAATGTTGGTGCCGACTCGAGACGGAGAAGAAATTAAAGCAATAGTGCCCTCTAGTTTTAGAATGATAATTTTTCAATTAATTCGAGCTCCGTCGTACAGTAGAATAGCTAGAAACTTCTCTGTTTCACCAAAGGTACCTGTAGTCATGCTAGTCATATGAAAAATCACATCTCTTTACTGTCAATACTTTTGAAAATATTAGCAATCATTTTGGGGGACTTTCTTTTGTTGAGGTCTTTTGATGCTAGATAATCTTTGTATGTTAAGTATGCAAGGGAGGGCTGTTGTAAATGTTCCAAAGCCAAAGAGATACTCAGTTGCAAAATGTTTTCCCCGGCCCCAAAAGAATATTGACTCCAAGATTCAAATTCTAGAAGAAAGTTTTAGCAGGTATCCATTTAGTAGGATGTTTTGTCTTTCTGTTGCTTTAGTCACTGTAAATTACTGCACAATTTGTAACTCGAATCTCTCATACAAGGCTGAGGAGCTTTCTCAGCGAATTTCCAAAGCCTCAACAGTGCATAGTTGTATCGCAACCAATGAAAAAATGCCAGTTTCAGGAAACCCAAATTTCCAGAAACTAATAATAAAGAACATCCCTCTTCAATTAGTAGCCTCCGTTTGATTTAGAACATGGAATTGAACCTCGTCTCAAAGTAGATGTCAGTTGAGATTCACGATGAAAACTAAACTATTTTGTGAATAAGTCGATTGTCATTTTTATTCGCGGACTTTCACACATTGCATCTATTTTGAGGCGTATTTTGTGAAATGTAAGAAGCAACTGTATTGCTCGTGGATGTAGATGTAGACATTTTTATACTGTGTATACATGATGAAAATAATCGGATATTTTTTGTGCCCTTCTGCCCTTTCCTTTCCGATAATATTTTCAGAACCCAGAGCAAGATAAATAAACCCAGATTAACTCCTTACTAAATTGTTGAGGAAAAAGCTGAACCCATAATTCTGCGAAATTGCCTTTTTAGAAATAGAAATTTCATCTGAACAGTTTTAAAGGTCTTGTAATCTACCGGGTGAGTCAGAAAAAACGTGGGGCGTTTAGCAAGCCATATTTTGGTGAAAAACAAGTCAAATCGGGAACGTTGAAATTTTATATTGCAGACGAAAGATTGAATTAGTTGTAGAAATTTAGTTTGTTAAAATCAGTCATTTCTTTCTGTATTTATTTGAGATTTTGAAATATAGCCATTTTGGTGAGAAGTATCGCTAGTAAAAGAACTGTCAGCTTGCTAACAATGACAATTTCAATGCCTAGTCCCCAAGGGATACAACATAAATAACATTAGTTTTTCCTTTTGTGCTCTAACCCAATGCATGCATTGTTTCAATTTTTTGGTAGAGAAACAGTATGTTTGTCATGGTTTAGAAGGTCACGCGTGCATGAATATGAATCTAATTAAGGCCTATTTTAGCAATCTTACGAAACACCAATTTACTAAAATCGCTCGTAATTTTGGAACGAAAAGACCGATTTCAACCAAACAAATTTTCATATCTAAGTTAGCTTTTCTTCTACGCAATGAACTTTAAAGAAACGAATTTGCAAATTAAAGTGCATCAACAAAAATTAGCAAACACCCCACGTTTTTTCTGACTCACCCGGTAGATGTTAGAATTTTCTAGCAGTTACATCGAAGACCATGTTTTAGTTCTAGCAGTTTTAAGTGGAGCTTTGAGTTGAACCAAGGGTGTCACCGATGCTTTTAATTGTTGTTGTCTTCTTTGTTTTGTGTTCCTCGTCTTTGTATTTCAGCTACTGAACTTGGCCGAACTGCTCAGTTTGGTCATTCGAATCTAACTCCCTTGTGTTAGTGCGCCTTCGCAGAAGGAAAGGTTTTCGGTTTAAAAGCGACAACAACAATTAAAATAAGGTAACTAAATATTTAATCAAAGCATCGGTGTCCTGACACCCTTTTGGTTAGACGAAGTTTTGATGTGTAGTGGCCTGAATATGAAATAGAAGGCCGCATTTTGTCGAGTGTAGCTTGGTTAATTATGTGAGAAAGCATAGGATTCAAATCTTTAAAAAGCTGGGTGTAAAATTCTATTACATTTTTCTTTGAATTAAATGGCTTGAAAAGAACTTAGGGTACTTTGCTGTAAATCTGCCGTGGAAATTTTAGATATCTTGATTATTTTAAAAATTGCGGCATATATTATATTTGAGGCTATCGCGTCATCAAATTTCTAAAGCCTAAACCAGAAGAGCGACAGATTTCTGTTTGCCACCGGGGTGGAAAGAACCCCCCGCCCACAAATGGTAGCTCGAAAAAAGCCCATATGGATTAGGGTTAAACATAATGCTACACCTTCTGGGGGAGACATAAAAAGTCTGTTACATAGAAAATTGCTTTCTAAGACTTTTCAAGTCGCCCTTTACGTCAATTGCACTAGAGTAAAAGTCCTTTAAAAAGTTGCCCTGCCGTTGCTAGGGCCCAGAAGTGCTTTACAGCTCCGTACGAGGGTCTAGTAAAGGTAAATTTGATAACGAGCGGCAATGGGAGCAAGTCTTTGAATCTTTTGCCTGCAGAAGCAACATTTCAGGCAGTAGCTTAATCGTCGACGGAACTAAGCAAAGACAATCAGAAATGTGCTTATTTTTCCAAAGCTGAACTTTTTGGTAAACTGAGAATGCAATAAAAATAAAAGTGCGTTTCTCTCCAAAATGATCTTCACTTTGTTGACGGTCAGCTACAACGGAGCTGGTTTCCTAAGAACAAAATTACTTTCAAAATCGTTTTTGGAAACTTATAAGCAGCATAAAAAGCCATATTTCTAAGTTTAATTAGAGTCTTGTAGCTGTTTGAAACCGCAAAGAAATCTCAAATTTCCTCGCGGATGTCTGCCAAAAAGAATGTGAAATTAATTTTGGCACACCCGACAAAACATCATTTGGTGGATGGATAAACCCTGTTCTTTTGAGAACAACTAATCGTGAAGCCAGCTAAATCGACAAGACAACTTTTCCAACCTATTTCACTTCTGAGAATATTTATGAATAATAATAGCTGTCTTTAAATCTAACAACGCCAAGGCGCATGTTATTTTCTCGTGGAATTCTCTTTCTTTTTCCAAGTTCTTAGTAACCCCATAATCGTACCTGGGTCCATACATTAGCACTCCTGGATGGCTAAAAGCCCTCATGATATCGAGATTATCTGATCTTTGCATCAACATTGGTTGCCTTATTTTCCAGCGATGCATCCACTCAGCAGTCATTTGCAGCTTCTTTTCGCGTGCAATATTTTCTATGTTTTCAATAAATGATCTTTGATTCGAGTTAATTTGGAATTCGTTTGCTTGCACATCTTCGGGGCTGCTTGCATGTGTACTTTTATTCGCATCATTTGCTTGCCTTCCAGCGCCTTTCAACCGCTTTGCGTTGCAATTCGTATTCATCAAGCTCATCTTTTTAGATCTCCAATCGCGGATTTGCTTTTCATTGATTCCCAAATACCGCGCGGTCGCTCGATTGCCATTGATCTCTGCATGGCGAACTGCAGCCAGTTTGAATGTTATGCTGTACGACAAGCGGCATTTTTTCTTAGGCCCGGCGGAAATGTTCATCGTTGTTAGACTAAAGCTTGCTTGCAATTGCTCCTGATCTAATAGCTAGCTCAATTTGTAATGATAAGCCGCGCAGTAAAGCGTGATAGCAAAGATTCTGTAATGATTTGGCACCCATTGGCCAATTGTAATTGCTGGGTATTGACTGGTCATGAACAAACAATACGCTTTAGCACTCATACAAGCTTCTCGAGCTAATATTTAACGCCGCATCCACTGCATACAATTAAGGGCGCTTAAAAGAATACACGTAATTTTCCAAGTCCCTGTGAATCGTTTTAAACTATTCGGAATCTCGCAAAAAATCGACTGAATTACTATTTAAAGCTGTTTTATCCTGATAAGCTGTTGATCCTGATCATATAATTACTTTCAAGTATATAGATATGCTCATTACCGGTTTACCCATGTGCAGTAGGTCGGTAAATTGAAAATAAATCGGTTATCTATCTTCATAACACCAGATATACGGGGTTGTTTTTTCCTGATTGCTTTTTGCATCTTGCCCGCTTTTCAAGTTCAAATTTTCAATTTTCATCGGCTCGAGCTTTTGCGATAATTTCTTTCTTTTTTATTCGAGTTTTTCTGTTATTCTGAAAAAGATTAGTTACTCATGAAATATGCGTAGACATGTGTTTAGACGCAGTTTATTCACGCTTCGTTGCTCACTGATTCCTATTAGCTTCCAATGATATTCAGTGTGTTTTGCGTGAATTTATTATCAATGAATTAATCACTGCGCTTGGCTGTCGTGTTTAACAATCTCACCCAGAAATAGAACTTCAAAAGCAACTGCACATTTTTTGCAAAGTCACCAAAATCTGATTATTTTCATGATCTTGAAAGTTTCTATTCGTCCATTTGTGTCAAGGATAAAATTAATTTGAGAGATGTTGCAAAGTCTGGAAACGGCATTTGACTCATGGGATATGTTTTTTGCAACTAACCTGATTTTGAAGCATGCTCCAAAATCAGTCGAAATGGTTATCAACCTAATTTCTATCAAGCACACACTGTTAACTTAAGACTGTGTTTACACGATACCGGCACTATTTGAAAACGGTGAAAAATGTGACGGATAGGCCGTGTTCACACGAAAACGGCACATTTTTTGCCGGCGGATTTTGAAAACGGTAGATTTTGAAAATGGAACCCTAACCGGCACATTTTGAAAACGGCATCGTCTGGACACTCGAAAACGATGAAAACAGAACATTTTTCGACGCTTTCAAAACGAGACTGATCGATTCTTGAGGTGTATGTACATTTCTTTGGCATCAAATTCTTGGGGCGATTGCAACAAGTTTGTTACCGTCGAAATTTTCTATCGTTTTCAAATTGTGCCGGTATCGTGTGAACGCTAAGCTAAAATTTTGCTACCGTCACATTGTTCACCGTTTTCAAAATGTGCCGGCATCGTGTGAACGTATGAACGTTCCTTGTGAATTATCACAGCTTTGTTGGCATAAGACTGGAATTTTCATTTGAAATCGCAATATTTAAGTTTTTGTCTAAACACGTTTTTGAGAACGGAACGATTTGGAACTGGCCCCAAAAAACATGACAGTTCTAATGACAGAGCATGAGGCAAGGACCAAGACTGAATATGCCGTCCCGAAGGAGGAGAACGAAGAAAAAGTTAACGCAATTTCGAAACCTTTCAAAGCTAGACTAACTACTTCAGTCCCAGTTTCCACTACGTTTATTGAATTGGATGAAGACACTCCGCTACAGTAAATCCCTGCGTATAAGAACCTACTTTTTCCAGGGTCAGGCTGAATTAAGTTCTTATTTGAAAGGTACTTCGATTAACTTCAGGGTATAAAGGTTCTTATTCAAAGGGTCCCTTATGAAAACTTTTAGGAGTCATCAACAAGAGATTTTCAACCCTGTTATTTGCATTTGGCAAGGTTATTAATGACCTAATAACCAATTCTAGGCTTAGAATCTTGACATAAATTTTTGCCATTATTAAAAAGGAGGGGAGGAGGTTAAGACTTTAACAGCTAACAGGGACAAACATCAATTTAAAGACCCATTGCTAACCACGATCCTTTGTGCGCCGAATGAAAGGCAAGAAAAAGAGGATTTAGGCCTAAAATGAGTTTCAGATAACACGAAAGTCGACTGTGGCGCCACGAAGGATCATGGTTAGCAATGGGTCTTTAATAAGGACCATAAAAAAATCAATTTTATTACCCTTGTAATAAGAACATACTTTTTTTATCAAACTGAAACAGGTTCTTAATTACAAGGTGCATAATTTAGGAAAAACAGCCTGCAGGTTCTAATTTGTGTAGGTTCTTATACGCGGGGATTTACTGTAGTTGTAGCGATTATCAGTTCGTCAANGAATTAAGTTCTTATTTGAAAGGTACTTCGATTAACTTCAGGGTATAAAGGTTCTTATTCAAAGGGTCCCTTATGAAAACTTTTAGGAGTCATCAACAAGAGATTTTCAACCCTGTTATTTGCATTTGGCAAGGTTATTAATGACCTAATAACCAATTCTAGGCTTAGAATCTTGACATAAATTTTTGCCATTATTAAAAAGGAGGGGAGGAGGTTAAGACTTTAACAGCTAACAGGGACAAACATCAATTTAAAGACCCATTGCTAACCACGATCCTTTGTGCGCCGAATGAAAGGCAAGAAAAAGAGGATTTAGGCCTAAAATGAGTTTCAGATAACACGAAAGTCGACTGTGGCGCCACGAAGGATCATGGTTAGCAATGGGTCTTTAATAAGGACCATAAAAAAATCAATTTTATTACCCTTGTAATAAGAACATACTTTTTTTATCAAACTGAAACAGGTTCTTAATTACAAGGTGCATAATTTAGGAAAAACAGCCTGCAGGTTCTAATTTGTGTAGGTTCTTATACGCGGGGATTTACTGTAGTTGTAGCGATTATCAGTTCGTCAAGGAGTGAAACTACGACGATTGTAATAAGTCTAATTTCTAAGCCTGCAATCGGCTCCTCGCGCGATTTATGTGGCCCTTTAAAATTAGATAGCTTATTTTCTTAAGCTGGTCAAAGTTCGATATTTCATTTTTTTGCAGCCGGTATTTTACCCATTTATCTACAGATATTTTTTAGAGGGATCTCATTGAAGCATTGCGGCTTCATTCGTACATAAGGCTGGCGAAGAGCAAATTTAATTGTAGCAAATTTAATTACAGCAGATTTAATTGTAGCAGATTTAGTTGTAGCGATATATCAGTTCAGGCAAGGAGCGAAACTGCGACGATATATAAGTCTAGAACAGATTTACAAGCGATCGGCCCATGCTATCACATCTCAACATTTTTCAAAATTTGAGCGGTTCAGTTAAAAATGCTCTGATGAAGGTTTTGCCTTTTAATTGCAAGAATTGGTTTTATCGATAATTATTTATTTCTCAAAAAGGGTTGATTGAAAGAAGCAAAAAATATGTCCAATTCAGATATAACATTTCATACATATATTAATGCTTCAACCTCTGCAATCGGATTATCGCTCGATTTATCATGACCTTTCAAAATTCGATAGATTATATTTTGAAGCCGGTCAAAATTCGATAGTTTATGTTTTTGCAGCCGGTATCTTACCGATTCATCTACTAATAGTTTTGATGGGGATATCATTGAACCATTGCGGCTTCATTCATGCAAGAGGCGAAAGATAGACAAGCGAGCTGTTAAAAAAGTCCAGAAGGATGACCTAAGGAAATGTGCTTTGACATGATTTGATGTGAACTTGAATTAACGGAGACTACTGATAATTCATTGACTGATCGCGCGCGTCTACCCGCTTGATTAACCATAGCTACGACCAGTGCTATTCAACGCGCGGCTTCTAAAGCAAGTACGAAATGCGGCTACAGCGATTGATTAAAGTACGAAAATCACTTTCATCGACTTTTTTCTGATATTGTTTTTCTGAGAAACATTTATCAAAAATATGTTGTCGTTAGTAGAGCACTGGTCGCTAAAACGTACAAGAAAGAGCAGACAAATTGTTGTATAAAGGCCAGTTTGAAATTCCTTGTAGTGATTCTAAAACTTGCAAAAAGATTTAAATTTTTTGGAAAATATATTTATCTGAAACATTTCCTTTGCTTCAGCACCAAAAGAGAACCTCGAAAAATTCATTCCGATATTTTTTGGCAGCAAGAAATTAAACCCCAATTAAGATATACTGCCGCGTTTACGCCGCAAATTCAGTTTTGATTTAGCTGATTTAGTTTTGATTTTGATTTATATTAACTATTTCAAGCCCTTCAGCAGTAGATCTCTTCTTTTGCATGATTATATCAACTCCTGTTCTTCGTAAAAACACTATTTACGCCACAAGCCTCGGAAAATATACCTTCACAGTGCAAAACTTTAGTTCTATCAAATTGAAAGTAATACTATTGCCCACGAACAAGAGCCAACTTAGGCCGCTGCTGCAAGATCAAAACGAAAGCGCTTGACAAAAATTCAGTGGGTTTAGGCCATATCTGCATGAATTAAATCGTCTGTAGAAATTTTTGCAGAAAGAAAAGCAAGCAAAGACTGACAATTTTTGAGAACTTTCTGCAAAAGAAAACAGCAAGCTTACGCCATTTCTCCTTGTCTGAAATGACAGTCTTTGAGAAACTGCTGAAAAAAGAGCAGCAAAGTAAGACTGAAAAACTTTCAGAACTTTCTGCAAAAGGGATACCATGCCTAGGCCACGACGGAAAGCGAAAAAGACTGACAATGCTTGAGAACTTGCTGCAAACAGAGCAGCAAGCTTGGGCCATTTCTGCTGGTCTGATGGCGAAAAAGACCGAAGATGTTTGGAAACTGTTGCAAAAAGGAGCAGCGACAAGCAAATATACAGCCGAATTCAATGGCCTAACAAGGAAGCAGTCAATTTGATGCCCGGCTATATTCAGGTAGTATTAAATAATGAATGAACCAGGGATCTTTGTGTATGAGTGTTCAATGATTCCGGACGCATTACGGAATAAAATGTATCACGGTCAATTGCATGGCTCATGATCATGATTAGCCTGGCTATTATGTCAGTCGCAGCTCTAACCGCAACACCTCCACACACTATAGGACTAAACATGGGGAGCACGAAAAGCGCAAAGAAACATCGCCTTTCTTACAGCGTTATGTTTAAATTGGCCGCAGTATGCTACGCAGAGACATATGGAAACAGAGCAACGGCAAGATACCTTGGAATAAACGAGAAACAAATCCGAGATTGGAGATCAAAGAAATGTAATCTAATTCAGTCCGATTCAAGCGCGAAAAGGTTGAAGGGAGCTGGACGGCAGCCTAATCAACAAAGAATACTCGCAAAGGAAAACATCACAGAGTTGGAGTTTGATAAAAAATCGTATGGACATTTTGATTCGATTGGCTATCCCCAGTGGAATTTTGCAAGAAATATTGATATTAAAGAAGGATTTTGGCCGTATATATTACCAAATCAAAATTCGCTGGCTTGTGATGTTGGACATCAGCTTGGTGTGTCGTTAAAAGATCAATCAAGTCCCGTTGAAGGGTCAAATTTTGAACAGGAGCCAATTATTGAGAAAGAATTGGATTTTCATGAACGCTTTTCGTGTGCTTTAGCACTTCTTGACTTACATAAGGCCTCATAATTTTTCTCTAGCTGAAAAGAAATAATTTGCGCTCATTTTATAGAACAAAGTAATAGATAATTTATTTTTATCTAGCAGGAGGACTGCATATAGCTGAGATCAACGAAACGATTTTTATCAAGTAACGTTGTCAATACTCCTGTTGTTGAATTGAAATTTGCAGGTTACCACGTTATACCTGGCTCCCTATATGTCCCGAGCAAAGGTAACCAATTTCGTTGAATCTAGCATTGACGGTAGCTTTGATTTATTTTAGATATTCATATAGACGACATGTCACGTGACTTGACAACAATTCGCGCTCGAAAATCAGACTTGGGGTACAGGAAGCAATTATAAAACATAGCGTCGCACTGGTATTTCGAAACTGTCTCTTTTCTTTATCGCAATAAATAAATTCAAAAAGCTTGGAAGCTTTTCAAATCATTCAACAACTTTAGTGGATAGATTAAGCGAATGTCTGAAAGGAAGACTGACTTTGGAGAAGCGACGAACAACTTACAACCGACTGAGTTTGTGGCGCTGTTTACGAAATTTTCGTCTCAAAGGCAAGTTTCTCACAGCTTTCTTGGCCTAAATTTTTGTTTTGCTTTTAAAAACATCATGTTCATGCAATTATTTCATTGGTTTAGATCTGACTAACAATTGCTACCTACCCTTTCCCTACTCGCTATCGCGAGGGAGAATAGAAGAGCAATTTTATGCAAATTTTTGCAGATTTCCCAAAAGAGGCCTATAGACATTTTCTGAAGATTTACCCCAAAGCAAGATGGCGTCGTGTTTTCAACGCTGCTGTGACGTCATGCCGTCTGTATCATTAGCAAATTGTATTTTTGATAGTTAACTTTAATTTTGATGCGTTGCTTGGCAATATTGATGCCTTTGGGGTAAAAAGATCAACTTGAAAGTGCAAAGTTGCCTTCATTTATAAACCAGACCTTTTAGCTGAATGTAGTAAAGCCGCTTTGCACACATGTGAGAATTTGCTATAAAATGAACCGCATTGCACGAAATTAAAGGGAATGTAAGAATATATAAGCCTTTGATTAAAATAGCCGTGCAAAGACAATAGACTTTGACACGCGCCGCACCATATTTGGGTAACTGATCTACGTCAACAGGAAATACTGATATCTGATTGGCTAGAATTTAACCGCAAGTGGCTTGCGCCACTGTTATATGCTTACAATCCCTTTAAGACTACGTTCATACCATGGGTAGTAGGAAAAGCGGAATGTGTTTTGGGTTTATCCAGTGGTATCAAGAATCAGAACTATTAGGCCTACCTTTGTGCATGTTTTCTGGGTCGATCTTCTACGTTGTTCTGTCGATTTTGCATGTTCAGGAGGCTGCGTGCAGTCGCTTTCCGTCCTTCAATCCAAGCGCCATGTTTATTAGAGTTGTTGTATGTTGTTTCTGAAAGCTCCTACGGAAAGCGACTGCATGCAGCCTTCTGAACATGCAAAATCGACAGGACAACGAAGAAGATCGACACACAAAACATGCACAAAGGTAGGCCTAATAGTTCTGATTCTTGATACCACTGGATAAACCCAAAACACATTCCGCTTTTCCTACTGCCCATGTTCATACGATGCCTGCACAATTTGAAAATGGCAAAATTGTTTAGCTAGTTCACAAGATACTGGCACAATTTGAAAAAAATTGAATATTCGATGGCACCAATCTCTTTGGAATCTCTGCGACAAAGAGGTTGGATTTTGACGACAGAGGAATTTACCTGGGCCTAGAGAGACAGAGCAGAAACTGTTCACGCATGCGGGAAAAGGTGCAACTTTAAGCCCCTCTAGCTCCACGCAACAGATCCCGAAATAAGATGACACTTGATATTTTCTTCTTTAGGCCTTAGACTCTCGATTTATCGTTTCAAAAAGCTTGTGTGGTAAAATACTTCCTTAAGTCAGAATGCACGATGACGTCATTTTACACAAATTTCTGCTCTGTCGCCTAGAGAATCAATTAGCCATATTTCATTCCATTCCATTTTCATCGTTTTCGTTTTCGACGATGCGGTTTTCAAATTTTTCTCTTTAGAATTATGTTTCAAATTGTGCCAGCAACAGAAGTGCCGTTTTCGTGTGAATCGGATCAGACCAATCTGTAACAATTTTATTATGCCGTGTTCAAATTGTGCCGGTATCGTGTGAACGCAGTCTAACCCTGCATGAAATTTGCTCAAATTTCGAAAACTTGCCTTGATATAAAGTCGCGTACATTTTGTTCGTAGTATTTGCGCGGTCACAGTTACTTAAATTTCACATTTTCCCTTTTTATTCGCATTAATTAAGTCGCATATATCTACCGGTTGAGTAGGAAAAACTTGCACCTTTTGGAAATTCAGCAAAATTTCATCATGTTACCGCAACCTAGGGCCTTTTCATGTTACCGATCTTTAAAGTTTCTTTTTTTGTGTGTGTCAAGGACCAAATAAATTTAATGTGCGGTCGTTATTTTTTTTCGAGAGAGAAACAATGAAATTACGAAATGAAAAGCCTTATTTTGAACAATGGTATTTTAAGAAAATATACATTTTTAGCCAGAAATCTATGATTTGCGATTTCATATGAAAGTTTAAGTCCAACGTGATATAAATGCTTTAAGAAAGGCATAACCAATTTAAACGACCGTTTGGCATGAAAATGCAACTTGATAACCTTTTGTTATGATTTCAAATTATGCTTCAAAACAGTAAAAGCAACAACCTTGTTCCCATGATCCAAAAGGAGGCTGCTGAATCCAGTATTAACGTAGGAAACTGGCCCTCAGAACCGGTTGTAAAAGCAAAAGTTCCCACAAATCCAAAGCTATTAGCAAAAATTCCCACAAATCCAAAGCTATTGCAAGACTTTGCATTACGTCTAGAAAAAATTTTGTCCTTAACACAAATGCACCAACTGCACATAAAGAGATTTTCATGATTGGTAATACAATCAAATTTTGATGATTTTTCAATGGGTGCAAGTTTATTTTACTCACGCGGTATTGAAATTCAAATTTAAATAACTTAAAAGTGCAAAGAAAAACATCTGCTAGCGAAGCCTAACTGTGCTGCTAACCTTTACGCAGCTCTGGTAGGCTAGTTAGGTCTAGGACTGGGTTTCTTTCCTTTTCCCTATCACTACCTCCTCCGCAGACGTATAGAATTTTTCCTCCGCAGAAGCATTTAAGCACACATGTGGTGTCTAACTACGAATGGTTAATCATGGTTATTTGGCGATTCCAGGGATTGAGAAGGTTCTTGGCAGTTTAAGCTAAATAGCTTTGCACCTAAGGGTCACCATTTGTTAGCAACCTTTATGCCGACACTGTTCCCCACAGACGTTTAATAGTGTGTATGTTTTTTTATACAGTTTCCAAAATGTCGGCAACATGTTGAACGGGAATGAACATGTTCACCCCTTGGCAAAATTTTCAGTTACGTTGAATGTAATCTGACCAGTCAACACCGGTTTCCCTAATTATGTGATCTCTTGAGTTAACACCATTAATATGTGGTGAAAAGTATTGATGATTTTGAATGCTCATGTGTTGCACAACCCGGCAAACATGATCAACAAATGTGGGGAACAATTGCTGCTCAAAAATGTTGCCCATAAATGTTGGCCACAAAAGTTGATTCGTATGTACATTAATACTTTGGGTACTTTGATCTGGACAGTAGGCATTACAATTCTTATATATTTAGGGTGTAAATAATGCTCGGCTTCTTAATTAGGTTAAAGAAGTTCACTAAACAGATGTTCAGATATATCCTTCTTCTTTCGAAACATATTCATTTCTTCTCTTAAAACCCTTTTTCGCTTGCACAACCCGGCAGTTAGCCATACAGAATTCATGGCAATTTGTGGCTTTTGTTTGTTTGTTTGTTTTGATTGTTGCTTGAGAGAATTCCTTTTGTCTGCGATTCATACAGACGGCATGACGTCACAGCAGCGTTGAAAACACGACGCCATCTTGTTTTGGGGTAAATCTTCAGAAAATTTCTATAGGAATCTATAGGAAATTTGCAAAAAGTTGCATAAAATTGCTCCTCTATTCTACCTTACGATAGTGAGTAGAAAAAGGATAGGTAGCAATTGTCAGTTAGACCTAAACCTATGAAATAAGCACACGAACATGCTGTTTTTAAAAGCAAAACAAAAATTTAGGCCAAGAAAGCTGTGAGAAACTTGCCTCTGCGTTGATAATTTCGTAGTTACCACCACAAACTCTGTCGGCTGTGAGTTGCTCGTCGCTTCTTCAAAGTCAACCTTCCTTTTAGACATTCGCCTATCTCTCTGCTAAAGTTTTTGAATAATTTGAGCAGCTTCCAAGCTTTT
>REGM01000500.1:78296-99364 GCA_004194415.1 Aurelia aurita
AAACTTCTACCGCCTAAATTTCATTTATTCAATTCAGAAGCTGAAAATTAAGCATTATAAATCTCGTTCGTTTGTGTGTGTAATTCAAAGATTTATTGCTGGGCTTCTGAATTGAATAAATGAAATTTAGGCGGTAGAAGTTTTGATATATCCTTCTTCTTTCGATATATACTCATTTCTTCTTTTAAAAACCCCTTTTCATGTGCACAAGGACTGAGTTTCTTACCTATGCTTCACGGCAACTTTGCGGTCTGCTTTGTTTACATCCTTGGCTTGATTACTCGGCCGTTGAAATCCCTTTGTCTGCAATCGCTAATCTCTTTGAAATGGCGTGTCAATCAAAGGCGAGTTTCGCTATTGTTACAAAATCTGCTCTTGTTGATACCGTATAAATGCGGATATAAGGGCACCATGTATATAAGGGCATGCTTTTATACCCGAATATAAGGGCAGTGCCCTTATATAAGAGTCTGTTCTGAGAAAATCACGGAAATGAGAGATGATGCATTATTTACACTGATTTTCATTAATTCTTGCTGCATAGTCCTGTATCAACAGCTCTCCTTGTGCATGATTTCCTTTGGTCCCTTACAAAAGTAAGTACATGGCACTTTAAGTCCATTTCCTCTTTTATTGTTTTCCCTTTTCCCAACTTTGTAGCTTAACTTTCTAGCCGCCCTCAACATATAAGTAAGTTTTGATATGAAGTAAATTTATATGCGAGTCGATTTGGAAAAATAAAAAACGTCATTTTAAATCTTTTCAGTTATAAGGGCATGTCTTTATATCTGCGTCTATACCGTACACTGAAACATGGGTGACTAACTCAATTGTGCTGCATGCGAGAAGGGCTATCAAGAGAAAACCTGAGTAGATATCGAAAGTGGAAGGATTGATGTAGTCATCTTCCACCACAATTTTATGTATCTATTTCAGAAGCTGACAATTAAGTGCAAGAATGTTGCTGCCTTCTGTTCGGGTTCTTAATTATATACCAGGTGGTGGGTCAGAATAAACGTAGGGCATATAAAAAGCCATATTTTGGTAAAAGGCAACACAGATCGCATTTGTGGAAGTTTGATCATGCAGAAGAAAGATATTAGCTGTAGAGATTTATTTTGTTGAAATCAGTTATTTCTTTCCATTTTTATTTGTGATTTTGTGATGTAGCTATTTTGGTGAATAGGTATCGTTAGGAACTCTCTGCTTCCTAACAATAATAATTAGATGTTTTCCTTTCTTTCTCTAACGCAATGTTTGCTTTGTTTCCATTTTTTGGTAAAGAAACAGTTCGCTTGTCGTGGTTTGGAAGTTCACAAGTGCATTGATATGAATCTATTTGGTGGCCTATTTAGGAATCTTGTGAAGCAAGATTCTACTAAAATCGCTCGTAAATATGGAACGGAAAGACCGACTTCGACCAACTAAATTTTCATGTCTAAGTTAGCCTTTTTCTATGCAATAAATTTTAAAAGAAATGAAGAAAAAGATTTTGGTGCTTTCGCCAATCTGCTGACACAAACACACTTCGATGATCGGTGCATGAATCGCATTGTCTATCAAAAGAAGTGACACTTCATTTTCTAGGCCGCACAGCACATTAGCAAAACACTTGTTAGATATTCCGTGCTGCTACTGTTTATTGATTTGCAGTTTCATCTCTGTTTTAGACTACGTTCACACGAAGCCGGCACATTTTGAAAACGGTGAAAAATGTGACGGTAGCAAAATTTAGCTAGCGTTCGCACGATACCGGCACAATTTGAAAACGGTAGTAACTTTGACGGTAACAAATGTCAGTGACCTGTGACCTACACCTTAAGATTCGATCAGCCTCGTTTTGAAAGCGTCGAAAAATGTTCCATTTTCGAGTGTTCACACGATGCCGTTTTCAAAATGTGCCTGTTAGAGTTCCGTTTTCAAAACCTATCGTTTTCAAAATCAGCTGGCAAAAAATGTGCCGTTTCTGCACAGGGAAACCAGATTAACTGTTGATTTTTGTAGTTTTTGTTATTTGGTAATTTATTCTATTTTTGTATTAAATCAACCTCCTTTTATTTTCCGTGATTCGTTTGTGCTGCGCAGCGAACTTCCACTGCCAAGGAGCGAAGGGATGGAAACTGCGAAGGGGCGCGCGAAGCGAGGGCGAAAAAATGCGAAGGACACGGAAAATAACAGGAGGTTGATTTAATACAAAAATAGAATAAATTACCAAATAACAAAAACTACAAAAATCAACAGTTAATCTGGTTTCCCTGTGGTTTCTGTGTGAATGTGTGTGCCTATCCGTTGCATATTTCACCGTTTTCAAATTGTGCCGGTATCGTGTGAACGCAGTCTTAATCTACATAGCCAATGCGATACCATGGCAAAACTGACAACATTCACCTGAAGAAAGATGTTTTTAACGTATGTCCTTTCAAGACTATGCTGGGATCACATTAATATTTTATGATAGAATATGGGTACAATGAATGCCTTTCTCTACCGGATGTCATGTTTAAAAATAAGTTGTCAAAATTAATTAGTTTTATCTTATTCGTAGTAAGGCCTAGCAACTGACCAACGAAGTAACTCTTTATACTTAAATCTATTTTTGATTGTAGTTATGTGCAATTTTATGTGATGTTTATGTCTAGAAAGCGTGTCACCTGTATGGCGAGTCGAGCGGCAGAAACCATTCAAAATATTCTGCAGTTCAAACTCCAGTCCCCGACTGAGGCTTTCAATTCATTTTGTCGAAGCATCATTGGCACATCGACTTATCAACTCATCAACTCATCGACATAAAGTCGTAACATAAAGACGAAAAGACATAAAAATTTAATAATTCGATCTTTGAGGAGTGGTTTTGTGGGCGGGTGGTGCATTATCTTGAATCACCCGATAGTTTTACATTTCCATGTAATGGCCACAGGGTAGTCTGATNGGTTTCCCTGTGGTTTCTGTGTGAATGTGTGTGCCTATCCGTTGCATATTTCACCGTTTTCAAATTGTGCCGGTATCGTGTGAACGCAGTCTTAATCTACATAGCCAATGCGATACCATGGCAAAACTGACAACATTCACCTGAAGAAAGATGTTTTTAACGTATGTCCTTTCAAGACTATGCTGGGATCACATTAATATTTTATGATAGAATATGGGTACAATGAATGCCTTTCTCTACCGGATGTCATGTTTAAAAATAAGTTGTCAAAATTAATTAGTTTTATCTTATTCGTAGTAAGGCCTAGCAACTGACCAACGAAGTAACTCTTTATACTTAAATCTATTTTTGATTGTAGTTATGTGCAATTTTATGTGATGTTTATGTCTAGAAAGCGTGTCACCTGTATGGCGAGTCGAGCGGCAGAAACCATTCAAAATATTCTGCAGTTCAAACTCCAGTCCCCGACTGAGGCTTTCAATTCATTTTGTCGAAGCATCATTGGCACATCGACTTATCAACTCATCAACTCATCGACATAAAGTCGTAACATAAAGACGAAAAGACATAAAAATTTAATAATTCGATCTTTGAGGAGTGGTTTTGTGGGCGGGTGGTGCATTATCTTGAATCACCCGATAGTTTTACATTTCCATGTAATGGCCACAGGGTAGTCTGATTGCTGATTGTAATGTTTGTATAGACGTAATTTTCCATAAGAAACTCTAATTAATAAACTCAACCCTCAGATGGCTAAAAAATTAAGAAACTCTACCACTGGCAAAAAACTATTTAACCAACTATTTACGTTAGTCAAGTAAATCCTTTGTGTATTTTTTGCTTTATTTTCACTTTTTTCCTGTATCACATTACCCAAAAGGTACTTGAGCAACATTGGAAAGGCTTCAGAAAACTTCCTTTTGAAATGTTCACTAGAGTACGGGAAGTAAACATGAAGATTGTTATGGAACTTGCAAGAAACTCGTGAGAAACTTGTCATATTTTTTCAAAAAATTATGTTTTTATGAGACTTTGATATTTTATCTATCAATTACAGTTAAAATAAGCATAGTATTTCTCTTGAGTGAGATTTTACAGTCAAATCTGTAATAGTACTGTTTTTGGCCCAAAACAAAGAAAAATGATGACGTCATCGAATATACAACAATTAGAGTAAAATAAATTATAAATTCGGACTTTGCGCATCAAATTACATAAGATGGCCAATTTTCTTTCTCCTAGCCCTTGTCAATTCGGAGTTCTGAGGGGGGGCTAATTTAGCCCCCCGGCCTGAGGATGCTCAGAAAAGCCCGGTCCAGATAGGGTTAAAGTATTTTGAGCAAGTTATTATCAATTTTTGATGGAAAAACCCAGTTTGTGGTTATAACGTCGTCAATATTTGTCATTTTCTTCCAAAATAACTGTCTAAAAACACCTTAAGGTATTATTTTTCAATTGGGAGTGAATAATACGGCAAATAAGATGAAAGATAGCGAATCATATGATATTTATTCCGTTTTTAGAGCAAATTAGCTGGAGAACCATATATTTTGACATTTTTCAACATTATGACGTCACAGTGACGTCATCTAATGAAGTGGCCACACCCAAAACTGTCAATCAGCTAAGAATGGTTTGCACTACGCCCTTGCCAAGTTTGAATGATTTCCCATTAGTCTAAGGCTATTTATAGTGTTAAGTCAAAAAATCCCTGTAGGATTAGGGTTAAGCAATAAAGTGGCCTGGAAATATCATCTTTCAATCTTTGCCAATTATTTTGATATGGTTAGAGTCCCTACATTCTTACGCTTCGAATTATATATAGTTAAACTAGATTCCGCTAACAGTTTGGCTTTTGGGGACAGAAAACCCAATCTTGTGCTACAAACTTTTACCATAACCTAAGTAAAAAAAAGATTCTCAGACACACACAAAATAACAAGTCAGCTTTTACCTGACGCAAGAGAATAACGGCAGTCTTCTCCAACGAAAAGAAATATGTACAAATTATTCAAAACGCAAAGCCGGGGGGGGTCATTTCCATGTATACACGGTACGGGATGTGCAATTTGTTGGAGAACCATTTTTCAGGCATAAAATAAATCCTAGCGTGCCATTTTTGGTAAGATCACAAATATCCATAAATTGTAGGATATCATATTTGGTATGATCATAAATTTTGGGGTATCATTTTTTTTAAATAATTCTTTAGGGTATTTAATTTGATCTAATTTAATATACTTGATTAAATTTCTGGATTTTTGTCACAATTTTCGGGTATCAATTTTGTATGGCCTGTAAATTTTGGGTAATGGTTTTTGGAAAATTTATTATTTTTAGGGTGTGATTTCACATGTCAAAATGGCACACCCCCGTCACCTGCCTATTGAAGCTACCCCCAGGACGCAAAGACAACTCAAATATTCAGCAACCCAAAAAACAACGAACGACCACATTTCCAGGGGTGGTCATGTCCCATTGCATTATGGGTATGTATGTCCAATATTTTGCCTTTTCTCTCTCTGTTAGGGGCCAGCATTTCCCCCAAAATGCTGCTTCAAAATGCTGCTTTTTCTCCTGATTTTCAACACTTTTGTCCTAAAAACCGGTTTATTGGTGAAATATTGGCTACTTTGCTGCAAAATCTACACAAAATTGCGGTATTTTTATTGGCATTTGTGGGACAAACATAGGACAATGAAATTCATAGTACTGGACCACCCCTGCATTTCCAACCCAAAATAGCAAGGGCGACCCTGTTCAAGATTTGACCGATTACCCAATCCTAAGCCTTGATATCAACTGAATTATTCATTTTTTTTTTTTATTTAAACAGGGTAAAGTTATCAAATATATATATTGTTTTCCAAACTGCCCTGTTGAATTGACAGTTTGAATTAAAATTTCTCTGGTGTTAGATATTGAATTATTAAAATACCAGCACAAAGGCATTACTACTTGAAGAGCTTTTACCTGCAATAACATATCATGTGAGTACAAAAGACGGAGCAATCAACTCGCAAGAAATCAGTCCTCGCTTCGGAAGTCTTCGTTATTTTTAAAACAAAACTGGTTACCATGCGAATCCACTGCTTTCTACTTCTGCATGCTCTTGCAGCCATCACTTGGTACAAGGCAGATATAACTCGTAGCAGTTGCAGAAGAGATGCACTTTTCAAGCTTGTTGACAAAAATTATAAGTTAGACGCAACTGCTTTAAAAAGTGTGAAAGTAAAATCGCTTGTATTTTGTGTTAAGGAATGCATCGATATAAACACGTGCAAGAGCATCAACTACGAAAAATCAACCAGAATGTGCGAGATCTTTGCAACTAATAAAGCAACAACTGGGTCGATGATTGCGAGTAGTGGCTGGAAGTATTATGAACCAGTTCAAAAATGGGTAAGTGTTCCATCTGTTAAGTCTCCCAAGCCGCTGAAGTATGGACATACTAGCTGTTAACATCGTTAAGGAAGTGTTGCGCAGAGTTCATTGCTAATATATGCCAAATAAACCAAGGAGATCGCGAGGAACGCAATGGTGAAATTTTTTCAAAAGCGACCAGTAGTAGTTTGGCTATTCCATCTCTGCCATTCTATCTCATTCCATTATTCAATTCAATTCCATTCCATGACTCCATTTTTGTTTATTGTTATGTTGGCTAGACTAATTGTTTTGTAAACAATAGCCTCTTTGCGAACGATTGATACATCATGCATGCATCTATAGCCTGCGTCACAGACCGTAACGAGGGGTAGTTATGGTCTGTGGTATGGACTCACTTTTGTTGTCCGGGTTTCACAGAGATCTTGTGAAATCTGTTATTCCATGGTTATTCAAATAATGATATTGGCTTGTCTAGCTCTTTGCTTGTTTAATTTGTTTATACTGAAGTCGTTGGGACAACATAAGTGAGTCTATCACACAGACCATAACTCTGATAACTTCCTCTGGTTATGGTCTGTGACGCGGGCTAGCATGCATCATGCATCCATCTATCCATCATCCGTTCGACCTCGCAGATTCGAATGCGCTCCGCAACAATAAGGCCATCGGTTTCTTCTCATTTGTTTCACTTTTCGTTTCATTTATCTGTAAAAGCATAGTCAATATGGTAAAAGTAAGTTGGAGGTAAGTGATTCAAGGCAGGCCTTCAGCAACAAATGGCAGATTTTGTAGCAAAGGATCCGTGTCTTCTGATTTACAAGCCAGTGCAAAGCAATTGGAAAAGATCGGCGATAGACTTTCCGAAAATTATGTCCCTTCTTTTTAAATACAGTCTTTGCCTCGATACAATCTGTGTAGCTAAACCCCAAAAGAGTACAATGCTCTCAGCAACACATGGAATGTATCTGTATGCGTATTTATCCAAATTGGCAAAATCAGATTCTGGATCGGCTGGCATTTGCAACCTTTGCCTCGAGATCGGAACCTCTTTTATGGCACCAGGACTCGAGGGCAATCAATTGTTTCCTTGGTTAAAAGGGACAATAGGCCTATTATTTGAAAAGGTAAAACAATAGTTCTAAAGAAGGGACTAGGGGGGCAATTGCCCACCCAGCTAGTATGTTAAAAGAGGCCCTGCTCGAGATGAAAATAGTTTCAGGAAAGGTTTTTCGTGAACTGAAAAGATACCGGGTGGATCACAAAGAACTTCACATGTTTGAAAATTCGTTATGCGGAGAATACTTGAGGTATTGGAATGAATCAAAGTTTGGTTGATAGCCGAAAGGCTGAAGTATTTTTTGTGATCTTCTATTTTTCCGAGCATTGTAAATTTACGTAACTTGGATTTATCAAAATTCCTTTACTTCGAAATAAGTGGAAAAGGAATAAGTAATCTCCTCACTCAGAGCAACATGCAAATACATTTTATTCCACTCAATGCTTAAGGTAGGTCACTCGTCGAAAATAACGAGAATTTCCCAAAAAATTTATCTTTCTGTTTTCAATTGTATAAGTATTTTAAACACTGTAGAATCTGAATTTGAAACGATTTTGGTGAAGCAAGTGCGTTGAAATACAAATATCTCGAGCTTCAGTGAAGTAGGTAGGTGAAAAGATCTCTAAACAGCCTAAAAGAAACAAATTGCATAAAACCTTATATTTTTAACCCGACAGCGCCCCTTATGGATGTTAATATTAGCTATATTTTTAATCATAAATCATATAAATAATATAAATTTCATTTTATGTATGTAGGTTTTGAGAGTTTTCTGAGGCTCTCTGAGTGTTTTCTGAGGCTCTCGAACCCTGCCTATTTCACGTATGATTCTTATGATTGACGTATGAATCTAACAGCGCTGTCAGTAAAATAGAACGAAATATCTAACAACATCGCGTCAGAATTGTGGTCTCATGACCAACAAGGAGTCATTTTTATAAATGACTTGACATGTGATTTCCTCAAATCACATCGCAAAACACTTTAATTATTTAGCTGTTTTGGTTTAAGTAGAATAGAGCAATTGATGCATATTTTGAATTTAGAAGCTTGATTCCATTGGATACATCTAAAGAATTACCGGCTTATTTTCATCTGTCGAATCAAAAGATCTAAATTAATTAAAAGTGTGGCAAGGTTGCCATAGGTTGCCATACACCCACAACACAACAACGCTTTTCGGAATCTGTTACCCTTGGCCACCAAACACACGTCTAAAACCCGCTTATTAAGTTTTGAGTAGATTTACTAACCGCCTCTCGAAGCGTCTCCTATCCAACCCATCTCCGCTTAATATATTTCCATGCTTTTGCTCTGCAATCCAACAACATATTTGTCTAAAATCGAAGACACTCTGAATACATAGGGTGTCCCATAATGTGTGTACTCTATTTGAATGGCTGCTGGGGAGGAGCTACGACTTCTATTTTTGTATTCAGAAATATAAATTCTTATATGAAAGATCTGAGCTGGCGAGAGAAAGATTCAGAAGGCCTGCAGATCTAGAAGTACATATCTACAGAGATGAGGACTTCGACAATCTTTTAGAGTTGGTGAAGAACAGCGCTGCTTATCAAGCTGTTCGTGAAGATGACGGGTAACGAGACTCGTCATGAGGCTACAGCGACAGCTTCTCAATTTCCGATGATGAGCCACATCCAAGTTCCTCCAAAAGACAAACGGTTTTTTTAAAAACCTCCAAATCAGCCTTGTTGCTGGACCGATATGTTTCTCTCTCACTTTTTTATTTATTTATTGTTTATAAATTTAAGGATAAACATACAAAAATAAGGAGGAACATGATCTCCTAGCAGTTACAAGTTCGTTATTCGAAATTGAAATCAAATCTTTGATAAAACTTTGTTCAAATGGAATCAAACTTCTTCTGCTTGAAAAGTTGAAATCGAACTCAATTCGAAGTTGAATCGAATCTTTGACTAAAACTGCAATTCTAATATTGTCATTTTCTTCTGTTTTGGAAAGGTTTCCTAATTCGAAATTGAAAAGTTTCCTAATTCAAAAAGAATGCACAGGTACAAGCTGGAAATAGCAAATAAAAGTAAATAAAATACCTTAGATTACTGTAAAAGAAAGAAACTATTGATATGAGTTGGTTGTGAATATGGGTTTCTAGCCTTATTGCTCATTCTTGAAAATTCAGTCAACTTTCAACACAATGTCAAATTTCAAACTCATTTTTCTCAAAATGTGTTTTTCGCGCCGCGCGAATGCTTAGTGAACTAACTTTTTTGACGAAACAGACAGCAAAGGGCAATCTTTATACATCATTTTAGAACTACAGGCCTGTAGAGTGAGGTAAAAGGATTTATTTTTGAATCATGTATACTTCTGTACATTGATGACCAAGGCATTTCAGGAGAAAATCTTGTGGAAAGGTAATTTTGACAAGTTTCGAGATATTTTAATGCAAACAAGATATTTTAGAAATCCAACAACCTAACATCACTCCTCTGGTCCTATGCATTAATTTGATATACTATTATCAGAGCCTGAGCCTCTAGCTGCAAATATTAATGCTCACTGTATGATACTACTAAAATCCCATTGTTCTTTAGTTACCATGAAAATTAATTATCTAGTCATAAAATAGATTTCAAATTTGAAATCAGCATGTTGATATTGCCTAGGGACATTAGTTTAAGGAACATATCTTAATAGGATAAGATTTTAGAATTTCGACCAGTGACCTACCTTAACAAATAATTTTTACAAAAGAATCAGATTATATACTTTACTGCTTTTATGAAGATCGACTCTTAACTCTTGGGGAGAATTAAATGTGTTTGAGCAAGGAGATCGTTTATAATTTTGATCACAGGGAAACCAGATTTACGGTTGATTTAGGCCATTTTTGTTGCTTGGTAATTTATTCTACTTTTGTACTAATCATTAACCTCCTGCTATTTTTCGACTTTTCGACCACATGTCGACATCAATTTGACGTCGGATGCAGGCTGGGTATAATGCTAGCATTTAGCATCAACAAATACCGTCTTTGATGTTATTATTTCTACCGTGCTTTTCCTTTCGTTTTGCGAGTTGATTCACAAAAGTCCGCTACCACTACCGTCCGATTACCACCACAGACACCCTATGTCAAGAAAGGTTTTTGAGAGTCCTTTGGTTTTGTCTCAACTGCAAGATTTATAGTCACTTGTTGTTTAAGTGTCGGATCTTAGGGTGAGTCACCGGGAGTGTATTGTATTGTAAATGGTGTACCATCAAACTCTAAAATCAACACAAAGTGTTCAATGTGGATACGCTTAACAATCCAGCACTGCTAGTCAGCTTATTTTCTAATATTATTAATTTCTTTTTAACAAAGACTAACCTGCTAACCGCTAGTACGCAATACCCGTAAAGGGGTCTGTACTATATATGTAGATTCGATTCGATTCGATCAAAGAAATTTGTTTTTTCATAGCATCACCTTCAGCTAGCGCTTTCACATTCCGCACAGAAAAGATTGTGCGTTTGAGTCCCATGCTACCACCTAAAGAAGTGGTCACCCTATCTGTACCCTTCTTTATTTTTATCCAGATAAAATTCTTACAATACGTGTTTACTTACTCTACCTATTAATACTATACAACTATACAAGACTACAGGGACGATAACACGAGGAGCAAAATATCGTGGCTACCCCATGTTCTTACATATAACAAAAAAAAATGAACACTACTAGGACAATACACAAAAAGAAAACAAAGAATACTTGTAAATTAATCACCATACGCTAACTACAACATAAATTAACTACAATGAACGTTTGCGGCATAAAGACTGTGGCAAAGGAGTTTCAGAACATTCCCCTGCTCCCCACCGAATTATATCAATTTGATCGGTGGATTAAATGCAAAAAGGCAGGAGTTTAGGTTGGAAGATTGTACCACTATCTTTTCCGCAATCGTTCATTTCCATCATTTCCATTAAAGGGAATAGACATAGCTATATTGAGTGGTCTCTATAAATAGGCTACGAAAGCGCCCACGCACCCATTGTTTCTTCAGCTACACAATGAAACGGCACGTGCCAACAGTATCAATTACAATAGACTATATTTTTAACTTGGCCCGGGCCAGCTTTTAACTATGTCGATTCCCTTTAAGCATATAAATATAGCGTAGCTACTCTAAATGGAAAAGAAGTGAAAGAAGAGAAAAAAGAAGAAGTAAAGGGACTTGGTTTGGTGGCATATAACAAAGATTAAAATGACCTCAATCAAACCGACCGGTGTTGTGGATGAAAGCTAGAGTCAACTCAAGAATTTTTCTGTTAAGATCAATAGATTGGTCTGTACCCTTCTCTCGTCTGTAGCCCAAAAATTACCAGAAAACGAAGTCTTTGTTACAGCATATAATGACGATTAATTTCTCTCTGGCAGCGACATATCGACTTGTGACCTTGCGTCCCTTGTTTCCCAACGTTCTTTGATTTGTTGATGCCACTTCGGTCAATAGGGACTCATAACATTATAGCCTGCCTCAAATTGGATGTCACGTGAGAATGCCTACGAATAACAACAACTGCAGTGTTTTGCATCAGTAATTTTGCGTTGTCGCAAATCTCACGTTACATCTAATTTGAGACAGACTTTAGTATGAAATTTCGGGCACACTTATTCAAAATGGCCTTAACTTGCGGGTGTTTTCGTGCACCAACGTTCTGCCACAAAAATGACTTCAACGTCTGGTTTAAAAACCTTGAGCATTGAAAAACAAACGTTTAATACGAAGAATTATGTTCCCCCGACGACCTACTAATTGTAGAATGCATACCTTTCAAGCAGTAATCTTGCTCCGTAGAAGAAAAATGAATAAATCGCAGCTACGAGAACTTTGAAGCGATTCATATATGCAACAACAACAACAGCTTCCTGGATAGTGCCTCCTGATTGGTTAAAACCAAATCCTAGCAATTTGATTGGTGCGTACGGACCCACTCTGCGAGGGCCTAAAATGTGTCCGAAATTTCATAGTATCGTTGTGAGTCCCTATTGACCGAAGTGAAATCAACAAATCAAAGAACGCAGGGAAGCATGGGACTCAAAGTCATAAGTCTAAGCGAAAGGTCGTCTAAGGTGTTCCCAAAATTTATGTAGACCAACGTTGTTTTTGGCCATAGAACTGGTATTTCTTTGCAAAATACAGAAGACTATGTATAATTGAAAAGAGATTGTTTTTAAAGTCTGAATGATTCCATTTGCTTTACATGTATTCAAAAACATTAATTTTTAATGAAAAGAAATTGCGAAACTAGACAGACCCTAAAAAAATAGTCAGAGGCTTCACAGGGCTACGCTCTATTGCCATACCAGCTTTACCTGCATTCGTATTGTGGAGAAAATATAATTAATCCCTACTAGCCAATAACGTTGTCAAGGTTTTTTGAAAACTAGATAATACTTGTTTCTTCGATTATAGTGCCTGTTTACGAGAAGAATCATATCATACTAATTATCTGAAGGCCGTGTCGTACATAACGGAGGGGGGGCAAGGAGGCAGTTTCACCCCCCCCCCCCCCGAGAAATTTTCAAAGTGAAGTTTTTTAATTGTAAAAGATCTATCACGATCGACTTCTGAAGTCATGGAGATATTCAAAATAACCAAACCTACAACATAGCTATATTAACAAGGAATTTTCATCACTGCACATAATAACGTAAATCACAGTTTTCCGGGTCAAAAGGGAGTGGCAAAAGGGCGTTGCAAAAAGGTGTGGCAATAGGTTTGGCAAGTTTTCTTGTGGGCAGAGACAAGTATGGAATGTAAAATTTCAGTGCACCGAACAGCATAATTGTCATACATTTCTGCGCACCATTAGTTAGTTATGCACCGTGAAGCCAGGGGGAAGCCAGGACATGCTCGGGAAGTGCATACATCTCAGTGGTCCAGGGATGCTCCCCTGGAAAATTTTGTAAATATGACCTTTAGAATGGCCTAGAATGCAGCTAATTCTTCTTTTTTTAAGCAAGGGAGTTTGTCATGCAACTAATTTGCTGACACGTGGGCAAAACTTGATTTAATATTAGTCCGTGATATTCTGTTGTAGAAACTGATAACCACCCAAATTTCTTCGATTTGCTCTGCAGGGGTGACTCTAGCCAGAAAGTGAAAGGCGCAACTTGCAGAGGGGGTGCCACAGACATAGTAGAAGCTGGAAACGCGCCGTAGGCGCGCCAAAATTGTTTGAGTATTGGTTATGGAAATTCTTCAGTTTTCCTACTAAATAGCACCTGAATGTAAGAGCTATAATTCAAGAAAACTGACTAGAATCATATTTTCAAGCACCTTGCTCGTTTTGAAACAAGTATAAGAGATTGGAGGCGAAAAGCAAGATTCAATTTTTCGAACATGTGGTTTCTGCAGTAGTTAATTTACTAAACAACGCTTGAATTTTATGTTTTTTTCCCAACATTCTGTTCGAAGACTCTAAAAAGAGGTGAGTTTGTTTCAATTTATTTAGCTATTGTATTTTTAATCCAACGATAAATAAATCGATAATAATAATAAAAATGAGATGGTGAATTTCTTTCTCAAAAAGGGGATGCCCAGCAAGATGACTATTCGTTGCAAGAATTTTTAAGTGTTTTATTCTGAAAACATGTAAAACTGCTGTATTTCCAACCATTTCCAGTATTTTTGAAAAGTGAAAGAATTCATCACTGCACAAAGCTTGATTCATCACTGCACATTTTCGATTCATCACTGCACAAATTGGTCATCACTGCACCCAGTGGCGGCGCCAGCCGACGAGTCCCCCCCAGTCCCCCCCGTGGCGCCGCTACTGATGCACCTTAAATTAATCCTTGGCTATATATGCCGGATAATACCACTTTATCAGGTAAAACACACATATAAATGGGCTGGTTGCAGCCCAAATGTTTATGCAATCTTGTTTGTGCAACCTCCGCACTTTCTATCACATGGGCACGACATCTTTTTAGTTGGCTGGCAAGGCTGGCAAACATTTGCGCGTGAGAACCAACAATTCAGTTGTTTGATTTCTGTGCAGAGTAGCCTACGGTCATGGGGATTAGAGCAGCTTTCTTTGCTGTTGATTTATTGTAATTTTGCATAGCGTGTAAAACAAAGGGAGTTGATAACCGTCTCTCGTGTGGACTTGCTATAAGTCTCTCTCGCGAAAAACTAGCCTGCGCATGCAGACTCGACTGATTCCCTGAAGAGAAGTGAGGTTCCTCCTCCAGTAGAGTCTGCGCATCAGCGACGGAGAGCCTGTCTGCTGATATCAGCATTTCACTTTCTGAGGTTCCCGGATGTTGCCGTCCGTTGGTGATTCAATATGGCCGCCACGCTGCATGAGTCACTGGGCGTTAGCCTAAAAAAGATTTCGTGCAAAGATGGAGTTGAGGAGAAAAATGTGCAGAATTTGCAGAATTGACATAGTTACGAAGCACGATTTCAACTTGATTAAAGGAAAAAATGATTATGAAGGAATCATTGAAAGTTTTTACGAGTTGATAAAAATCGAGAGGCTGGTGAGGCCTAAACCTTTTGCCTGCAAATACATTTGCAAACAATGTTTGACGCTGCTGAAAAGTTGGCAGGGACTCAAAACAAGTTTGAAAAGTAGTGAAGAAACTTTGAAGTCACGAATTAAGTGGGATGTCCCCTTCACTAAAGACGCAGAAAAAAGCTCGGTTACGACCAGCAGCAACTCCATCATCGGTTACGACCAGCAGAAATACGAGCGACTTGCCATGCCCTGTTGGAGCGCTGAAGTATATATCTCTACCATCTTTGAAATAAGATTTCAGTGCATTCTTTTGCTCGTTGTTAAATCTGTCGACACTCAAAAAACTGCATGCCGGCTTCAGTGCTTCCTCGAAACGTTCTTCATTCATAACTGAAAAGCCGTTCCTTGATGATGTTTCTGTTACGCCATCTTGAATTGTGAGACAACAATGGAATCGCTCTCTGCCAATGAGATTTGGTTCCTCGACCCGGGGAGCCCCACGTGACCGCAGACAGGCTCTCCGTCGCTGATGCGCAGACTCTACTGGAGGAGGAACCTCACTTCTCTTCAGGGAATCAGTCGAATCTGCACGCAAGCTACGAAAAACCGGAAAAGGGGAAAAAAGCGCTTTTTTTCCCTTCTCTGGTTTTTCGCGAGAGACTTGTAGCAATAGGCCGTGGGATGGGAAGACCTATGTATCTTAGAAAATCGACTCCGCTGCACAAATCTTGGAAATAGACCATTTTTGCATGAAAGTGACCGCAATGACGTCTACAATCAAGATCCATGTGGCCCCAAGCTATAAATGTGCACGACTAGCAAAAATCGTCGATCAAAGCTGCGATGCGCGCTGATGATATCCTCAAAAACTGAAAACGCTAAAATAAGTGAATAGAGCTCCAAAAAAGCAGGTTTTTGGTGTCTTGCTTACGAAATATGCTTTGATATAGAGAGTGACATTGCTTAATATTGCAAAAATGTGTCAAAAACAATCCAATTGCTGAAAATGACGAACAAGAACCTCTGCGGAGGCGCATATTATAACACTGATCTTCTAGCTCATAAAGCTTAGAGATAATAGACGATTCCGGAAAAGATGGCGTCGAGGGGCATTTGACCAAGATGCATTGCGTTTAATGATTGAATTCCTATAGAATCACTGTTGATTCCATTATAGAACGCAATGCATCTTGGTCAAATGCCCCCCGACGCCATCTTTCCGGAATCGTCTATTACTGTTCTGTGCAGCTACATACAGGCCCACTAAAAGAAAGCAGCAAGGAGCAAATGTGAGAATTATTGGTGGGAGGGGGTCCCCGCATGTTCGCCGGAAAAACGTTATTTTCCTTGGTAATTAATCCAACATATTGAAAAGGATACAGTTAATTTTACAATAAGTCAACAAGTCTGTCATTCGTCGTCGCTATCTTCATCACTGTCTTCCGCGTTATCTTCATCGCTGAAATCTGATTCGTCGTTTTTTTCGTCATTTTCTTCGTTGCCGTTCTGACAACCTGAGCAACGACATACTGATGTGCATTTTAAATTGGCTTTCAATTCCGACTGTTACATCCCGACTTACAGGAACAGTGCGTATTTTCCACAAGACCCTCAGGTGCGATTGGGATGCTCATCCACAAAATTTCTATGTTTCCATCAGCTACTTTCCATCCAGCATCTATCAAAATGATCTATGTTATAACACCTTGAACTGTAACTTGTCAATGTATGCAGACGACCATCAATTATATATTGCAAAATAAACACCTATTGATGTACAGAATGCTATCAACAACAACATGGTAGATGTATGTAAGTGGTATGGAGAAAATGTCTTACATGCTAACCCCGAGAAATACCAGGTGTTAACTCTTTCCAGTGTAAAAACGCAGGTGAAAGACATAGAAGTAAAGATAGATGGAGTTGATATAGAACAGTCAAGATCACTCTCAGTCTTAGGAGTTACAATAGATGACCAGTTATCATTCAGTGAGCATATCGCTAATGCGTGTAAGAAAGCAAGCCAGAAAGTAGGTGTTTTGGTGAGGCTCCGTAATCTCATACCTAAGNAAACAATCTGACAGACGGAAATTAGAAAGAGTGCAAGAAAGGGCACTGAGAGCTGTATTTCAAGACAAAATAAGTTCCTATGAAGAACTCCTTGCAAAAGCCAATCTACACACTCTGAATAATAAACGCCTGCAAGACATTGCTATTCTGATGTACAAAGTGATGAATGACCTTGCACCAAAGTCACTGCAAGACATGTTCGAAAGATCGATGACAGGATACAATTTGCGAAATTCAGACTTTAAACTACCAAATTATAAGACAGTCAAATTTGGAAAACACTGTATCAAATATTTGGGGCCAATGTTATGGTCAAAGCTAGGTCAAGACATTAGAAACAGCCAAAGTTTGGAAATATTTAAAAATCAAATTAGAAAAATAAAAGACATTTCATCGTTAATTACTTTTAGCTGCAGAAATTGTAAATTATGTGAATGACTTTTTAAAGTAATTTTAGCTAACTTATTTTATTGTATGTAATCTTTTCTGTGTTATTTTGGTTTAGTTAGAGTGTCCTCAATTAGCAGCTTGTTGCTAAAAATTTTGACACTGAAATAAAGTATATAATAATAATAATAATGTTCGGCAAATCAAGAGCTGACTTTGGCTTGTCTCCACACAAACGTTTGATTTGAAAAAAGAACTGCCCTGAACTTTTTTCAAATCAGGAAGAAGCAGATACACGGTTGATTTTGCACGCAAAGCATGCCTCTCAAACATATTCAAATGTTGCGATTAGCAGTCCAGACGCAGATGTTATGGTCTTAATGATACATCATGAGAAATCAATCGATGCGAATCTTTACCTCTGCACCGGAACGGGCAATGCCAGAAGGATAATCAGTAGGGTAGGGTGGGGGTAATGTGGGTCTACGCGGTAAACTGGGTCTATAAGCTTTTTGCTAAAAATATCCATGCTCGTCAAATCGAAGAAAGCTTGGCTATTTTTCTTGTAATGTCTACATAATAAGAAGCCTTTTTATATAAAACATTCGTCTTAGGTGTATCCCCATTCGTTTTATAAAATAATTTTAGTGAACGGCCTACTGTGGAAGAAATTCAAAGCCGATAAGAACTTTCCCCTGCCACTGTTATTTTGCTTTTCTGGTCAATTAAATGAACATGAGGTGAAAGTCATTGAAGTGAAAATTATTTTTCTGCATATTTTTTTACTAAGTGGGGTAATGTGGGCCTACTGAGAATTCAGCCATAACTCAAATTCAACGAAGCCTTGAATTGCTTATAATTTCGTACGACGGCCTACAAGTCCATTTCTCGTGGAGGCAGAAGACTTTTTTTCTCTTTTATGTATGCAAAATCAATCTCCCCAATTACAAAGTAAAATGTTCTCCGATCTCCAGGGTTCCTACGATTGTTGATTATATAGGAAACTATTGAAACATTACCGTTTGTGCATTGCTATTTGTACCCTGGGCAGGGACAGAGGAGCACATTTTGGATTGAGGGGGCTAGAAAGCAGTGGGAAACTCTGAGGGGGTCTGGGAGAAGAATGTTCTCGACCACGCCCTCTACTTTGGCTATAAATGCGATCAACGCAGTGGTGGCGCCACTGGGGGGACTGGGGGGGACTCGTCCCCCCCCCCACTTCTCTCCAAAGTCAGTTTTCCAATTCGCCCAAATCCGTAGAGAAATTGTCGAAGGAGGGGTTAGGTAGTTAGATCCTGAATTTTAAGGACAAATAAGGGCGTTTCTTAGTAATAAAAAGGACGTTTCCCAAGGATAAAAAGGGCGTGGTCCTGAAAATTTTCCCGTGGGCTTCGCCCCCGGACCCCCACTTACATTTGTCCTCCCCAGTCGTTGGCGGCTGGCACCGCCACTGGATCAACGCCCTTTTTATAGCCAGAAGCGCCTCAGGAAAGATCTTCATTAGTAGCATTTCAACAACTAAATCACCATAAAATCATCGATGAATAAAATGTACAGTATTGCAATCTTTCATCTGATGGTGAAAGGTTCATGTACCACGGAGCGTCTTTTGGATTACGGGCAAGGGCCTGAAAGGAATGCCCCGCTTCTCCCCCCGCTTTAATCTTTATGTTGCAAAGTTAAGAATTTCGTAATCTCGCGGAATTATTACATTTAATTTAGATAACACAGTCATACTCGCGTAAGTCGGGTTCGCATAATTTGGATATTTGCATAAGTCGGAAAAAAATGAAGAGACTTGAAAGTCCCATCCGCATTTTCCTTTTCAAATTAGTTCACATAAATCGGAGTTCGTGCAAGTCGGATTGTTTTTCTTGGTCAGAAGCGATCCAATTTATGTGAGTTTGGCTGTATGGAAACATAAAGCCCCTCCACGTTCAGAAATAAAGATTTTAAACAGAACAGAACCTAATAACGCGAACATTTTTTCTTAAGAATTAGGTTGTATCGGCAATAGATCCAACTTTCAATCAAATTTCCCAAATCTCGTATCTTGTTCTTATTTCTATTGATAATAATAGTTGCAACTTCGATAGTGCTTAAGTTATGAACCCTAGGTGATATTTGCTGACATAAACATCATTTCTTAAAAAACCAAAAAGTACGACTTTACATTATTGGGGGGGGGGGCTTCAGCACCGGCTCCGCGGTCCCGGACCCTGGGTATTTTGAGAGTCTGGTACCAAGGGCATGCTATTTGTAGCGCATGCAAGAACGACAAACTTACCTATCTCAACGTGATTTAATGGACTGCTTTTTGAAATGTTAGTTGAAATTTTCTCTCCGAAAAATCCGAAAATGTCTATTGAACTTCAGCTGAGCTGATCTGATTCAAGCTGAGCTGATGTGAATGGAACTTTTTAATTGAATTGAATTATCTTTTACCTCAGGGATCTGCACGATGCCGAAAGTTGGACAGTTACCCTTGTCAACCAACAGAGAAGTGTGTGGAGGACTGCCAACAACTATCAGGATACAAATGTGAAGGTTGGACAATTTTATTTAAATGTTTCTCTTGATGTACCGGGTGAGTCAGAAAATACGTGGTTCGTTTAACAAGCCATACTTTGGTGAAAAACAAGTCAGATTGGGTTTGCTGAAGCTCTATATTGTAGAAACTTTAAATTAGTTATAGAAATTTTGTTTGTTAAAATCAATGATTTCTTTCCATATTTATTTGCGACTTTTGTGATGTAACTTGTTTGGTGAAAAGGTATCATTTTTGACTCACGGGTATGATGTACAAGTAGAGTCTATGGGATGGGGGGGAATTTCGTGTCTCCTGTATCCTGTCTCCTGTATCTTGTGGTCTAATTGGGTATTGTTTTTAAACAGACAGCAATTGTTTGGTCGATTGTTTTTGAGCAAACAAAGCTTGTGATCATGCCTTGCGATATTACTTGTCTCCAGTGCAATAATTGTTCGAAAGCTCTGCTTGATTGGGAGAAAGGACAGGCCAAACAAATAGGATTTTATGTCTGTGTCATGGCTAACTGACTTCAATTCAAATTCAAAAGTAATTACGTAAATATGCAGATGATCAAAACAAATTCTTTTAATACCACAATGGGCTGTTCAGTTTCTTGGGTGCACAATATTAGTAACCAGACTCGATTTCAAAGGAAATTTATCCTACTATTCCCTTTGAAATCGGGTCTGGTTATCAATGCATTCAAGAATGCATTCAAGTAAGGATTGACTCATTGTTGCTGAAAACAGTAATGACGTCAATGTTAACATTGAAGGGCTTTCTCGGAATCTGATTGCAAGAACATACAGAGTTGAGGGCAATAGGACATCTTGTACGCCTAAGAAGTAACCCTATAGATTTTCCGTCGCAGCTCAGGAACAATGGAACAGAGTTTGAATGCTGCCTTTTCAGATATGTACTTTGATATTAGCTAGAAACTAGCTTCCCCATACTTTTTCATTGACATTTTTTACAGCTTTTGAAGGTTTAAATAACGTCCTCAAAGAACATTTTCAAGGCTTGTCAAGTCAGCTTATGAACTTTTTCTTGAAGGTTTCATTTTTTATAAAAGTTGTTCTTGTTTTTAGAAGCAATTGAAGTTTTTGAAGCTGAAAAACATTGTTATGTAATGGGATTTTCTAAAAATGATATATCTCCTACGACCTTCTCAATAATAAATTTAACGTGAGTCCCCCCAAGGGTCCTTTGAT
>REGM01000500.1:99976-110307 GCA_004194415.1 Aurelia aurita
AGGGCCTGTTTACATGAGGTGGGCCAGCCCACCTGAGTGGGCTGGCCCACTCAGGTGAGATGGTTTTCACGAGTGTTTACATGAGAAGAGTTCCATCCCACTCAGGTGGGCTGGCCTCTTTTTCGCGTTTTGAAAACGAGATCTTTTACAATTTTGGCGCCACAAAACTTTTTCCGGAATTTTCTTCACCTCTATTCGCTTTTGCCGCGGTTTGTTTTGATTTTAAGCGCGAAGATTTGTTGTCCGCCATTGTCGATTCGGTGATGGAAAACTAGTTTGGCGCCAACGTTGTTTGCGCATGCGTATATCCGTCATTTCCAGCCCACCTGGGTGAGCCAGCCCACCTGATCGCGTTTACATGATCAATTCTCATCCCACCTGACGCGGATCCCACCTGCCTTTCTCACGGATCTCACCTAGGTGGGCTGGCCCACCCTCCATGTAAACGTAACTCCAGATTAACAAAGGACTGTATTGAATACGCAGATCTCACTCAGGTGAGCCAGCTCACTTAGGTGGGCTGGCCCACCTCATGTAAACAGGCCCTAAAAAGGATAATGGCTGTGTATGGTTGCTTGCATTCAAGTAAGGATATGGAATATCAATACCATCTCTAATTGACTCATTGTTGCTGAAAACAGTAATGACATCAATGTTAACATTGACGGGCTTTCTCGGAATCTGATTGCAAGA
Organism: Aurelia aurita; assembly: GCA_004194415.1. Lineage (NCBI taxonomy): Eukaryota > Metazoa > Cnidaria > Scyphozoa > Semaeostomeae > Ulmaridae > Aurelia > Aurelia aurita. Next base: position 100,670 of record REGM01000500.1, read on the forward strand.
ACATACAGAATTGAGGGCAATGAGGGCACCTTGTACACCTAAGAAGTAGCCCTATAAATTTTCCGTCCTAGCTCAGGAACAATGGAACAGAGTTTGAATGCTGCCTTTTCAGATATGTACTTTGATTTTAGCTAGAAAGTAACTTCCCCATACTTTTTCATTGACAGTTTTTACAGCTTTTGAAGGTTTAAATAACGTCCTCAAAGAACATTTTCAAGGCTTGTCAAGTCAGCTTATGAACTTTTTCTTGAAGGTTTCATTTTTTATAAAAGTTGTTCTTGTTTTTAGAAGCAATTGTAGTTTTTGAAAGCTGAAAAACATTGTTATGTAATGAGATTTTCTAAAAATGATATATCTCCTACGACCTTCACAATAATAAATCCCGCGAGTCCCCCCAAGGGTCCTTTGATTATAAGAACTTTCTGCTTCCTAGCAATGACAATCAAATGAATAGTCTCCATAGGAAAACAAAATAAATAACGATAATTGTTGCTTTTGTGCTAGAACACAATGCATGCCTTGTTTCTAGTTTTTGGTAGAGAAGCAGCACGTTTGTCATGGTTTTGGAAGTTCACACGTGCATGAGTATGAATCTAACAAAGGGTCTATTTAATGCTAATTGACAGAAATTTAATTAGAGTAAATTGCATCAATAAAAATTGGCGAACGCTCCACGTTTTTTCTTAGCTGAAAAGTGGAAATCTCCACGAAGTCTCTCGTAGTGCCTGACTGGAAACCCGCCTTTTAAAGTGGAAACGGGTTTTTAACATGTGATGTGCGTCAAATCCTTAAAAAAGATTGCACGGGTGGTTAATGCATCTTCCGTTTGATCTAATGGCTTGAAAAGAACTTCAGGTACTTTGCTATAATTCTATTTTAGCACTGTTTGATATCTTTCAGAATTACAGCGTTTTTTTTAGTTTTGAAAATAATTGAAATCATCGTAAATCCTAAATCAACAAAGAAAAACGGTAAAATCTTGAAGAAAACCATAGTTTATGAAGATGTGCAATATGGAGGTATGCAGGAATTCGTAGCTTATCTGGTTTACGATTTAACAATTTGATGACATCACAACCTCAAAACTTGCTGAAACATAGAAGACGCTGTCGGACACTGTAATTCTAAAAATAATCAAGATATCAAAAATCACGCAAATAGAATTTTATAGCTAAGTACCTGAAGTTGCTTCCAAGCGATTAAATCCAACTGATGATGCATTAACCATCCGTGCAATTCTTTCTAAAGATTTGACGCCTATGCTCGCGTTTTTAGCCCAAGCCTCGGGAGTATTTAAATTATTCAATTCAATGCATTATAAAGAATATATTCTAAAGTTTTTTGATAACTTTCAGTTGTCATGATAGCGAGGAGAAGTTGTGGAAGTTATCAAAATCAATTTTCTTTCAGCCCTGACAAACATCGCTCAAGGAAAGCCAGCAATTCAAGCTAGAGACTACCAGAGTAGACCTGCTTCAAGAGCGGTTGATGGTAACTTAGCAACCATTTGGACTCACAATTCTTGTACGCATGCTGACTACTCGAATGGTGTAAATCCATGGTGGAGAGTTTCATTTGGGAAAACTGCCCGTGTTTACACCGTCAAAATTACAAACAGGAGTGACTGCTGTGGGTACAGGCTTTCTAACTTTGACATCCGGATTGGGGACAGCACAACTGGCAGGGGCAGCGAAAATACCGCATGTGTAACCAAAGCAAGCGTTCCTACAGGTGGCACTTCTACTTTTAGGTGTTACCCTTCTATCGATGGGAAGTACCTTTATGTGCAAGATAATAGGGCGGACGTTTTTACTATATGCGAAACGCAAGTGTTTGGAGAATTATTGGGTTAAAGAGATAAACATTTCTGACTGACATTGAGAAGATCAGCAACCAGAAATAGAGAGTATACAGTAGACTAAAACCTCGCAAAGAAGAACATACAAAATCAAGAACGAACTGACTGTTTTTGTCAATAATTTACTCTTCCTTTAATAGGTGTAGTTTTGTGTGTGTTCCTATTTGAAATAGTAATTCCAACACTGTGCACCAGTGCACTGATAGGAAAAGCATACAATTTGCATTTCATTCCATCTCTTCGTGGGGCGGAAAGTCGGGCCTTTGCCGAGTGGGCCTCCTGCCCTCAGAGCAACTTTTCATGACAATCCCTACTCAATTCAGAGTCCCTAAATAGGAGAAAATCCCTGTCTTCAGAATGCAGCTAGTTATCACCCGACTATTCTGCGTACTTTGTCGACAATACTTGTGGTCTGAAAAGCATCTGTTTTATATTTTGCCTATTTTTAACCCTAATTTTAATATTTTTATTATACCTTTTTTAAGACTCAGTCACTCACTCAGAATGGTGGTGTTGGTTTGTACATTAAAGATTCTCTTTCTTCCAATCCAAGAACTGACTCAGACTCTTACACAGATGATTTTGAAACTGTATGGGTTGAGATTGAAAACAAAAATGACAAAAAATTTTCTAATTTGTTGTGTTTACAGACATCCTAGTTCAAATATTGATAACCTTACATTACATCTCATTTTCAGAATCTTCTCTCCAAAATTTCTTCAAACAAGTTGGTATTTTTAATGTGTGATTTCAATGTCAAACTTCTAGATTATGCTTCCCATACACCAACAAGTGACTTTGTCAACAACTTCTTCTCACACAGTTGTGGTATTTTCATTGATTTACAAAAGGCTTTTGATACAGTTAATCATAAAATTTTTCTATCAAAATTGGAACATTATGGTATTCGTGGATGCGCCCTTGAGTGGTTTAGATCTTATCTACAGTGGCGGCTCCAGCCGCCAAGGAGTGGGGGGACGAACATAGAAATGGGGGTCCGGGGGCGAAGCCCCCGGAAAAATTTTCGGGGCCACGCCCTTTTTACTGCTAGGAAACGCCCTTTTACCCATAGGGAACGCCCTTTAATTGCCTGTTAACACTGAGAAGGAATGAGGCTGTCAAAATCTTGGGAGTCACCAATCAGAAAAAATTGATAGGAACTTCTACGAAACAAAAATTGCTAAACAACGTTGGCTAGCTATTAAGATGAAATATTAGAGGCTTTTAACATCAAATATAAATCATCAGCTGTTCTCGAGCTGAAGTAGTTTTGGATAAGAAACAAGAGATTATAAATGTACCAAAAGTTTTTAAAATTCTCATACATCGGCATGGAAGCTCCTATGCCTTCGTCAACTTTCACAGCAAATGTATGAAAACGTGCTTCTGTCTAGATTCTAGAAACTACTCCACTGATACCATAACTATAATAATACCGAGCTATGCATAAGAAACAACGGGGACGAAACATTTATTCGGATTTTCTGCACTTTTTGAATTATTTCTTCCATCAGTCAAATTTTCTTAATGTTTTTGACGATAGGAAAGTTTAGCTCGGTTTACTTGACTTACTTTACTTGACAATAGGAACGATGAAAGTAACTCGCTAAAATCTCACCCCTCCCCCGACATTTCCTCATCGGATTTAGACGAATTAAAAAATCGATCCTGGCAAGAACTGGGGGGGACGTGTCCCCCCAGTCCCCCCCCCCTGGCGCCGCCACTGCTTATCTATCTGACAGTAAGCAATATTTTTCTGTTAATAGAAGTAACTCTAACTTGCTTTCAATTACTTGTGGTGTACCACAAGGTTCTGTACTGGGCCCATTACTTTTCCTTATCTATATCAATGATTTACCAAATGCTTCTAAGAAACTTACTTTTATCTCTTTGCTGATGATACAAACATCTACTATGAATCCAAAGATTTATCTAATTTGACTAAAATTGTCAACAAAGAGCTGAGATTAGTAAAGAAATGGCTTGATGCTAATAAACTATCATTAAATATTGATAAGACAAACTATATTATCTTTCATTCTTCATCTGTCAAAGTTCCTTATGATTCTGATATAAAAATAGGCAAGAAACATGTTAAAAGAGTAAAATTTGTTAAGTTCTTAGATCTCCTCCTGGATGAGCATCTAAGCTGGAAATACCATCTCAGTGAACTCTCTAAAAAATTATGTAGAACATGTGGAATGTTTTTCAAAATTAGGAACTTACTTCCATTAGATGTTTTAGTTTGCTTGTACAATGCTTTGTTTCTGTCCTTCTTACAATATGGTCTTATTGTTTGGGGTCAAACATACGCATCATACATTGATCCAATTTTCAAATTGCAAAAAAAAGCAGTCAGAGCTATCTCATTTCAGCGTCGCATGTCTCCCTCTCTTCCAATCTTCAATGGCTTATGGATTCGGTCAATATAGCTTACTATTAATTCATAGCTACCTTTCGAACAAAAAACAGCGCGTGAAGGTCAGATCTGAGTTTAGCGAATGGTTAGGAATCAAATCTGGTGTTCCACAAGGCTCAGTCCTTGGCCCACTCTTTTTCAATATCTTCATTAATGATCTACTTCTTGCAGTTAAAGAATCTGAAGTATGTAACTTTGCAGATGACACAACAATTTACACGTTTGGAAAAGATATTGAAAGTGTGGCTTTGAACCTTGAGGAAGACCTGTCTAACACCCTTAACTGGTTCAGAGATAACCATATGGCAGCCAACCCTGAAAAATTTCAGGTTATGTTTTTAGGGCTGAAAGAGGAACCAAACTTCTTCCTTGAGATCAACGACAAAATCATCCCCATTACGGACAAAGTTAAATTGCTAGGAGTCACTATTGACTCCAAGCTTAAATTTGATGATCATGTAAAAGCCCTCTGCAAAAAAGCTAACAGGAAAGTGACTGCTTTCTCACGCGTTGCCCCATATCTGAACCAGGAAAAGGGTAAGATCCTCTATAACACATTTGTTATGTCTAATTTCAATTATTGCCCCTTGATCTGGATGTACCATGGGAAGACATCCAATAATCAGGTAGACCGTGTTCAGAAAAGAGCATTAAGAATTTTGCATAATGACTTCAATATGCCATTTGAAGTACTTCTTGAAAGAACAAATGAACAAAAAGTCCACACAAGAAACCTGCAAAAATTGATGCTTCAAATCTATAAGTCCCTTTCACAAGAAAATCCATCATTCATGTGGACATTCTTCGAAAGAAAGGACGTGAAATATGAGCTACGAACTAAGAATCTCTTGCAATTACCAAAAAGAAATGCAAGCACATTCGGAAATAATTCACTTGTATTCAAAGGAGCTCTACTTTGGAACACTTTACCTGATAATATAAAAAATGCAAACTCAGCAGCAATATTTAAAAGGATGACCAAAGAATGGAATGGGCAAAATTGCACATGCAAGATCTGCAGTTAAAAAAAAAAATAGTTGATAATGAGGATTAGAAATGAACTTTTTTGTAATTTTTTCTTTGTATGTAAATAGTTGGTTTGAATTAGTTTTATATTACTATATATTGTACCAACTGTAAATAATTTGATAATAATAATAATAAAACTTTAAACTTCTGAAACTTTCTGAGCTTTTTGAACTCCGACTCCTAACTTTTGTTTTTGATTCTGTTAATAAAACTTCACCTAGTTGCTTTCATGACTTTTTCCTATTTAATTCATCTGTTCATCAGTATTCCACAAGACAGGCCAGTCAAGGTGATCTATATATGTCTCGAAAAAACAGTCTTCAATAACTGTGGAATCCATTACCCGTGGAACTCCGAAATGCCGCATCAAAAATATCTTTCAAAACAAAATTGAAAAGTTATTTATTGAACAAAATCGACCGATGAATGTAAGCTATTTTGGTACTGAAGATGAACAATTAATTAAACTCAAATAAATTTACCTGATTATATCTTAGGATAGGGTCTCCTCGATTAGTTTACCTATTGAGAGGGCTCCTCCTTTAAGTAATTCCCTGCATACAATTTATTTAGCTCCTATTTGTATTTGTATGTTGTATTAGTTTTCTGTAACATTGAATTAATTTTCTGTAACATTATGTTCTATCTTTGTAGTTTAGTTATTTGATTGTATTGCTAGAATCATAAATTGTATGCAGAGAATTTAAATCATATGAAACTGAAACTGAAAATTTAACTGTGCTTTTTTTTAAACTAATATAGCCGGAGGGGGGGTGCTTCCCACCCCCTCTATAAATCGCCTTAGACTAATGGGAAATCATTCAAACTTGGCAAGGGCGTAGTAATAACCATTCTTACTGATTGGCAGCTTTGGGTGTGGCCATATCATTAGATGACGTCACTATGACGTCATAATGTTGAAAAATGTCAAAATATAAGTTTCTCCAGGTAATTCGCTCTAAAAACGGAAAAAATATCATATAATTCGCTATTTTTCATCTTATTTGCCGTACTATTCATTCCTAACTCAAAAATGATACCTAAAGGTGTTTTAGACAGTTATTTTTGAAGAAAATGACAAATATTGATGACGTCACAACCACGAAGTGGGTTTTACGACCAAAAATTGATGCAAAACTTGCTAAAAATACTTTAAATGTATTGCAAAACGCAATTATATGCATTTTCTCCAATTTCCGATGGAAAAAGCTTCAAATTTTGCAAAATTGACCCAAAATGGTGGCACATGTGACATCATCATTTAAAAATGCTCATTTCAGCAAATTCTATTGTTCTTGATAGCAATCGAAAGCACTTTGTTTGCTGATTCTTTTAAAGTATAATAATCAACATTTGAAACTAATTCTGGTTGTAAAAATATCAAAAACATTGATTTTTTCAACACCATCTTCTAAATATGGTAGTGTCATCTATCACGTGACTCCCATTGTTAAAATTTTTATAGATTCTGAGACAACTTTTGCTTGCCCGAAGCCTGATCTGGTAGTGTGCAAAATGTGGAGCCATTCGATTGGTTCATTAGGTAAAAAATATCTTTTTGTACCTGTACCTAGTGGATTTGTAAGTTTTGAAAAAGGGAATTTTACTGATGCCACTTCAAATGTAAACATCAAGGTCAAATAAGCCACAATGTATTCCGGGTCAAGAAATTAGGGCTTAAAAAGCAATTGATGCATTTAAGGGGGAAACCCCCTCAGAGCAAAAAAATTTTCCCTGTTAGTATAACTTTGGTTCTGTTACCATATTATTGATAAGTATCAGAAAATATTTAGAACAAACATTCAAAATTGCTTCCTGTTNAAATTTTTTTTTGGAAAATTTGACAAAATTTGAGGGGGTTTCCGCCTTAAACAAAGGAATCGATAAATATAATGTAGTTTCATCTTTGTTTCCTAGCACACGACCGGCTTAATTGGTCAAAAACTAGGATTAGAATTTAAAACCAAACAGAAAAAATTTGCTTGAGAAGTTGTAGTATCCTTCCTTGGATCAAGAATTCTGCTTTTTCAACATTTCTGTTATTTCCAAAGATGGTATCTTTGTGTTTCTTAAAATTTGAGCTTTTGATATTTGAAGAAATCCGAAAATTGGCTTTTCGGCCTACAGACGTTTACCGTAACTTTAATAGGATAGAAATTGAAACGCACTTTTGAATTAGACGTTAAATCTGTCCCAGTCCAACATTTTATCGAGCAGCCTACTCACTAGGCCTCGACGCTTGTCAGTTGTCTACATTTCATTACGGTTAAATTAGGGTTAAAGTCTCATAGCTACTACACAACGTTTCTTGGGCATCATTGTTTTTAATTGATGTGGTCAGATTTAAACTGACCATGATATAGGTTTTCATTCTTAGATGAAAACATTTGTATTTTATGACTCTTTCACCCAACATGGGCAGCTTTTGTAACAATACCATCAGCTGCTCTTGGTTGACACGCCATTTCAAAGTCACAAAGGGAATTCTCTCAAGCAACAAATCAAAACAAATGAAAAAGGAAAAAGAAAATTTTCTCTTGATTTGATATGATTTGATTTGACTTGACTTGACTTGACTTGACTTGACTTGACTTGACTTGACTTGACTTGACTTGACTTGACTTGACTTGACTTGACTTGACTTGACTTGACTTAATTTGACTTGACTTGACTTGACTTGACTTATCTTGACTTGATTTGATTTGATTTTATATTCTTTAACCACGGTAACCCCATCAGCTAAGGCTGCTTTTCAAAGGGCCGTGCCAAAAATTTACAATTTACAATTTAATACATGTAGAACTAAAAATAAATAACCTAATTGCAAAACTAAAATCTAGAAAAAAATACGTTGTGGTCATACTCTTAATCGATGTTTAAAATCATATAGAGAGGGTGCTTGCTTGACCTCAGGTTCAAGACTGTTCCAAAGGTGCGCACGACGATATGAGAATGATTCTGCTCATTAGTCGTTTTCATAAGAGGGACGCGTAAGTCAGTCTCAGAGTTTCTTAACCTCACAGTGTCCCATGAAAAGTTTTTTGAAAACGTATTCGAGAGATACGCAGGTGCAAGACCATTTATGGATTTGTAAACGATGGTCGCTGTCTCTCGCTTGATAATTTCAGCAGCGATAGTTGGCCACTTCAGCTTCTGTATCAGGGCATCAGCAGGTGCATCATAGCTGCTATTGTTCGCAATTCTGGCAGCGCGATTTTGTAACTTTTGCAGTGTAAGTCGCTTGGACTCCACGCAGCTCCCCCACACAGAGCAACAGTATCGGAAATGCGGTTCTACGATACTTCTATAGATCTGGCTAAGAGTTTCCTGTGGGATAGCAATTTCTTAGCATACTTTAAAAATCGTAAAGCACGAGAAACCTTTGCACCCAAGAATGTAGTGTCCTCCAAGCAACAAGAAGATTTTTCATAATACCACCACTGGCTAAGCCTGGCCGTTTGCTACCGAATGTAAGTTTTTTAATTGATCGAGCTTGTGTGTTTTTGGCAAATTGGAAATAAACATTGAGATCGAAGTGTTACAGCTTGCCCCGAGCATGGGGCAAGTTGTAACAGACAGTGGGGCAAGTTGTAACAACACAAGTATAAAACAAAGCAAAACGATTGTTCTCAATAAACAAATTACAGATTGAAATGTCAATGCATCCCTTGAACTCAGAAACTTACAAAATCAGGCATAACAAGGCGTGCGAGCCATAAAAACACATTTCGAAGGTTTGCTTGCAACGTTTAGGTTATCCTCGATAAATAATTGCGTCAAAACGCAATATTCTAAACTTCAATAACAATTTTTATTCTAAAATTAAATTTCTTTATCATTTTAATTCATGGCTTGTTTGAAAACACTAAGAAACAGTACAAAATGATAGCTTTCGGCTATAAAATTGCTCAGTTTCTGTGGGCTTTTTTGTTACTGTACAACTTGCCCCAGGCTAACAAGCAGTAATAACTTCTTAAAATATTCATTGGACACATTGCTTCCGAAAGTGATTAGGGAGAGACATCACATATCTTACTACGCGACTGAACTCAATTTAGGAATGGACACCATAGTCATATTCATATTAACCCTATTTTGGTTGGGGGGGGGCAAATTTGCCCCCCCCTGTTGGTTTTTTATTAATAACTCCAAATTGAGTAAATATTTCTTCTTTAAACTTTGTGACTTTTCCTAAAAACGTCTTAGACACCAAGTGAAAATTTGTTTTTAATAAAAACTTAATTAGGAGGGGGTTGGGACCAAATTTTTGCAGGGGATGTCTGAAAAATGGAAATTTGAAAAATTATTATTGTTATGTAATCTTTATTTCGA
>REGM01000501.1:50554-77484 GCA_004194415.1 Aurelia aurita
TTTTAAAAAACCCAAAAAAAAAAGCAAACAAAAATACAAAAAAAAAAAAAAAAAAAAAAATAAACCAAAAAAAAACAACGAAAATAAAAAAAATTCGAAAAAAAAAAAATAAAAAAAATCGAAAAAAAAATTCGCAAACAAAAAATCGAAAAAAAAAACTCACCCCTCGTCTCAAGTTGGAGAGAAGGCGCAAAGCGCCGACTCCCCCTCGCTACCCTCATCACCCTTCTGCCTCCTTCACTACCATTTCTGCTCCTTTCACTGCCATTATCTTGCTCCATAATCATGAATAAAAAATTTCTTCAACGTTTGTCCACTTCAAAATAGTAATGAAAAGTGATCATTCCACCTGTGCAACAGCTTATATACCCACCTTCGAATTTTCGAATAGAACGCATCCCAACCAATCACACAGCGTAATATTTAACAACTCAGTTCCTTTATGGAACACGAATCTTCGAACAGATGACGAATCATCAAATCGAGCGCACCTGCAACGGCCGCTACGAGAAAAGCAATGGGCCTAAAAGTACCTACCAACCTCAAAACCCCAATAAACCCCCACCAACCGCCGACCCCCAACCCAACCCCCACTCGTTACCAACCCCTAGGCTGACCGCGCTCGTTACCAGGCTACCTGACCCCTAACCTAGGTCAAAGTGGGTTCGTACACCCACTTTCTTGCCTACTTACCTTTGTCCGCCAAATTAACACGAAAAAGACAGAAAAATAAAATTTCAGCAAAGCGGTTCTACTTTTGACCGGGAAATTTACGTAAAAAAACACCATGATCTCAACCAAGACTACCAGTTTTGGGACACTTCTGCTTTAACAGATATAAATACGACCTGCTTTCGGATGTCTGATTAACCCTATCTCACCTGGGACTTTTGAAGCGGTCAATGCCTGGGGGGGGGGTTGATTCCACCCCCCTCTTTTCTCCGCTGTTACAGTAGCTATGAATGTGTAACTTAGTAATTAGATGGACTGTGATGCAAACAATCAAAATCACGTGATAAAATCAAATTAAGTCTATTGTTCTTGTTGCTATGACAATAAAAAGATATTAAGTTATGATTATGATGATAATAGGTATCACGATTAAAACAATAAATTAAGGTATTAAATTGTAATTTTTTGTGTCAAATTGAGATGGATATCATTAAATACATGTATAGGCATAATATGTACCATATTTGATATTAATATTTGTAACAATTTCAAAATAATTTTTCAATTTTGGTCGACCACTCAGTAAAAAATTGGTTGCCATTGTTACGGTGCTATATTTAGAATCTTGAAATTTTCATAATTCGATACGGTATAGTTATAACATTAAACTTGAGCAATATTGGGATGCTGCGTTACATGTGTTAGGAACGGCAAACAAAAACGTGGTTGGGGGGGTGGAATCCACCCCCCAGGTGAGATAGGGTTAAGCTTTTATCTAAAACTACCGGGTTTTAGTACAAACATCGTCACTGATTTCTTAATTCAAACTTTTCTACCAAATTGAAGAAAAACGACAAAGGAAATTTATCATAAATAAAAGACCTGTTTTTGGAGCAAAGGAGATGCAATATTTCTAGCAAACTACCTCGGACAGAGGTAGGACATCGTCCCCAGTGTGAAACGCTCGCCCTTGTGCCCTCCTGGTGAAAATTTCCTGTGTATGGCCTTGGACCCAAACTATGGAATAGTCATATTCCTTTTGAAATCAAATCAAGCTTAAGTCGCTCCTCATTCATTAAAACATACAAAGAGTTCTTAATTATCCAGGCTTATAGAANCGCTACCCTCATCACCCTTCTGCCTCCTTCACTACCATTTCTGCTCCTTTCACTGCCATTATCTTGCTCCATAATCATGAATAAAAAATTTCTTCAACGTTTGTCCACTTCAAAATAGTAATGAAAAGTGATCATTCCACCTGTGCAACAGCTTATATACCCACCTTCGAATTTTCGAATAGAACGCATCCCAACCAATCACACAGCGTAATATTTAACAACTCAGTTCCTTTATGGAACACGAATCTTCGAACAGATGACGAATCATCAAATCGAGCGCACCTGCAACGGCCGCTACGAGAAAAGCAATGGGCCTAAAAGTACCTACCAACCTCAAAACCCCAATAAACCCCCACCAACCGCCGACCCCCAACCCAACCCCCACTCGTTACCAACCCCTAGGCTGACCGCGCTCGTTACCAGGCTACCTGACCCCTAACCTAGGTCAAAGTGGGTTCGTACACCCACTTTCTTGCCTACTTACCTTTGTCCGCCAAATTAACACGAAAAAGACAGAAAAATAAAATTTCAGCAAAGCGGTTCTACTTTTGACCGGGAAATTTACGTAAAAAAACACCATGATCTCAACCAAGACTACCAGTTTTGGGACACTTCTGCTTTAACAGATATAAATACGACCTGCTTTCGGATGTCTGATTAACCCTATCTCACCTGGGACTTTTGAAGCGGTCAATGCCTGGGGGGGGGGTTGATTCCACCCCCCTCTTTTCTCCGCTGTTACAGTAGCTATGAATGTGTAACTTAGTAATTAGATGGACTGTGATGCAAACAATCAAAATCACGTGATAAAATCAAATTAAGTCTATTGTTCTTGTTGCTATGACAATAAAAAGATATTAAGTTATGATTATGATGATAATAGGTATCACGATTAAAACAATAAATTAAGGTATTAAATTGTAATTTTTTGTGTCAAATTGAGATGGATATCATTAAATACATGTATAGGCATAATATGTACCATATTTGATATTAATATTTGTAACAATTTCAAAATAATTTTTCAATTTTGGTCGACCACTCAGTAAAAAATTGGTTGCCATTGTTACGGTGCTATATTTAGAATCTTGAAATTTTCATAATTCGATACGGTATAGTTATAACATTAAACTTGAGCAATATTGGGATGCTGCGTTACATGTGTTAGGAACGGCAAACAAAAACGTGGTTGGGGGGGTGGAATCCACCCCCCAGGTGAGATAGGGTTAAGCTTTTATCTAAAACTACCGGGTTTTAGTACAAACATCGTCACTGATTTCTTAATTCAAACTTTTCTACCAAATTGAAGAAAAACGACAAAGGAAATTTATCATAAATAAAAGACCTGTTTTTGGAGCAAAGGAGATGCAATATTTCTAGCAAACTACCTCGGACAGAGGTAGGACATCGTCCCCAGTGTGAAACGCTCGCCCTTGTGCCCTCCTGGTGAAAATTTCCTGTGTATGGCCTTGGACCCAAACTATGGAATAGTCATATTCCTTTTGAAATCAAATCAAGCTTAAGTCGCTCCTCATTCATTAAAACATACAAAGAGTTCTTAATTATCCAGGCTTATAGAAGAATCTTGAACCGTATAACAAAAACAAGGACGCGTAATTTTAGCTAATGCGCATGCGTTCATAGTCCCCGTAACTGATTGGCCGTCAAGTTGGTCTGAATACAAGGATAAAAACAATTGGGGGAGTACCAGAGGGAGTACCATGTTTCCCCAACAAGTGTCTTTTTAAGCTTGTTCCTGTAAATGCATATTCTGAGATTGTTTTTAAGCTGATAAGCGTGTATCTCGCTGAAGCTACTGTCTCCTAACAGAATCACCATCTTGAAACCCAAATGGGCACCAAGGCAGATAGTCTCAGGTACATTTGTTCTTAGTGACCACAACGCAAAAATTGTTAAATTATGTGTTATGTAAACTTTATGTTAAATTTCCTGTATACATTGTTATCTTGTACTCCTAGTGTAAAATGCGTTGGAATCATATTCTATTGTATTCTATTATATTCCGTGCCACATTGACACACCCTTTGTCAATTAAAGCCATCTCATTGGGGTTTTCGACAAATTGGTAAACGATCGGGTATACAGTGAACAAATTGGTATTAAGAACGGGTATGTTTTTTAACAATGGGCGGCATGTCCCAAACCAAATTCTGGTCAAGTGCCCCCCACGGCTTGAATTCACACTCAGGCAGTCATCACATTACAACGAAAACAACTTGCTCTTCAAAATATAAGCTAAAATGCTAACGAATTTACCGAGATTGAGTTATGAACTGTATAACCCTAATCCATATTGGGGGGGGGGGGGGGGTTTTTTCTACCCCCGCAAGAAATCATTTGGTTGCATTCTAAACAACGAAAGCTATGCCCCTGCAACTTATGGTTGAAAAGAACCACCTCCCATTAATAGTAGCTCGAAAAAAGCCCATATGGATTAGGGTTAAAGAATACATACTCATTAACTATGCACACATACAACTAAATCGACCTACACAGTAAAAGCAAAGGGTTATTATTCAAACTCACTACGTAAGTCTTAGTATCGCTCATTAAATTGGGTATTTATGAAAGTCACAGATTAGAAACATTGAACGAATACAAGGAATCGGACAGTCAAAGTCTATTTAAGAAGACCACAAAAATGTAGAGAACTTTACTGAGATATTCAATGTTTAAACAATTGTTAAGCAGACACCATGCAACAAAATGCAAAGTGAGGAGAACAGTTAAGCTATGTTTACTGTTCGCACCACAGAAGGATCATCAGGAACTTATATTGGAACCAGACAGCAGCTATTAGAGTTGATGATGATATTGGAGAATTTGTTGACATCAAAAAGGGTACCAAGCAAGGATGCGTTCTTTCCCGGGATCTATTCAATCTGTACAGGGTGTTTCAGAAAAAACGCAACCCAACTATAATTGAAAATTTTCGAATATGATAAAATTTGAATAGATGTACTGTATACCATCTGAAAGCAGAATCTANACCCAAATTGCGCTACATTTTACAAACTACTTACTCTATAACTGTGCTAAATTGGATTGAAAAGAACCACCTCCCATTAATAGTAGCTCGAAAAAAGCCCATATGGATTAGGGTTAAAGAATACATACTCATTAACTATGCACACATACAACTAAATCGACCTACACAGTAAAAGCAAAGGGTTATTATTCAAACTCACTACGTAAGTCTTAGTATCGCTCATTAAATTGGGTATTTATGAAAGTCACAGATTAGAAACATTGAACGAATACAAGGAATCGGACAGTCTAAGTCTATTTAGGAAGACCACAAAAATGTAGAGAACTTTACTGAGATATTCAATGTTTAAACAATTGTTAAGCAGACACCATGCAACAAAATGCAAAGTGAGGAGAACAGTTAAGCTATGTTTACTGTTCGCACCACAGAAGGATCATCAGGAACTTATATTGGAACCAGACAGCAGCTATTAGAGTTGATGATGATATTGGAGAATTTGTTGACATCAAAAAGGGTACCAAGCAAGGATGCGTTCTTTCCCGGGATCTATTCAATCTGTACAGGGTGTTTCAGAAAAAACGCAACCCAACTATAATTGAAAATTTTCGAATATGATAAAATTTGAATAGATGTACTGTATACCATCTGAAAGCAGAATCTATCGTCTTTCCAATGATATGCAGTTTGGATTCATTAATGAAATTATTTATCATTTAATTGATATTTTAGTAAGTATGGTCGATTTTTAATGCAGCATGCTGTAAGAGCAAAATCAACACCTTTTTTACCGTAAAACGTTACAAAACAGATTTTATGAAAATTTCAGGCCCAGACGCACTTGAGGTGATGCCTTTAGGAAGCAAACATGCAAATTTACTCCCATGAGACACGTTCATCAAAAAAGATAAAATAAGCTCTCACAAAGATGACTTTTTGCCTACGCAAATGTCCTACCACTTTCCTGCATCTAAAATAGACCATACTTACTAAAACGTAAGTTAAGTGATAAATAATTCCATTGATGTATCCAAACTGCATAGCATTGGAAAGAAGAAAGATTGTGCTTTCAGATGGTATACATTCCATAGAAATCAAATGTTGTTATTTCTTGAAAATTTTCAATTATAGTTGGGTTGCGTTTTTTCTGAAATATCGAGAAAAAGTGAAAATCATCCACGAGTAGCTGTCGGGGGAGTCAACATTAAAAATCTTAGATATGCTGATGATACTGTTCTAATAACAGCCTCAGAAGAAAATCTCCAGGAACTGGTCAATAAAATAGTTCTTGAAAAAGGAACAAAGGGACTATATATAAATTGCAGAAAAGACAGTGTTTAGTTGTGACAATACCAACGATGATACGAGCATGTAACATCAAGGTTAATGGTGACAAAACTAAACAGGTGCAAAAGTTCAAATGTCTTAGAAGTATGATAACATCCGACGGAAAGTGTGATGTCGAAATTAAAAGGAGAGTAGCCTTGATGCTTTCAGTAAGATGAAGAATATACTAACTAACTTAAGGTCGGCATGAATACAAGATTAAAATGGGAGTGAGTCGGGGACAATTAGTAAGGAGACGGAAAGAACATTAAACGCTGCTGAAATGTGGTTTGTTGGGAGAATGCTTAGTATAAGCTGGGTGAGTCATACATCAAATGAGGAAGTTTTAGTAAGCTCTGGATACAAGATAACACTTTTAAAAAGCACCCGCAAGCAGCAGTTAGAATCTATCAGTCATTGTATAAGACAAGATGGACTCGAAAAGCTCTTCTTAAGCGGTAAAATCGACGGTAAGCGGGATCGGGGCCGACAGAGAAACAACATCCTGCAAAAAACACAGAATGTGCTGAGATTGGCTCTTGACAGAGACTGTTGGCGTGAATTGGTCGCCTATGTCACGTGATATGGCAAGAGAAGAAGAAGAAGGCTGTTTCACAGCTGAATTGAGAGCAAACAGGTGAGTGGAGCAAACATTAAATTGAAAGATATGAATGTTGTCTCTTTTATTTTGGGCCAGCACATTTCTTGAATAATGATTTTCGTGCAATGCAAAAAGTTACAACATTTGTAAGTCTTTGATGGAAAGATTTCTTGGCCAATCTTGCGAGGACCAGGTTCGTTGATTATCGAGTAAAATTTCTGAAATTTTGGAAGAACATTTCACCCCTGGCAATTAGATAATGAATTGACATAAGCGTTATTTTTTGGTGGATTCTTAGTGGACATCTAGAAACTGATCAGAGGACATTTCACTTCATCTATACATCATATAGCCATCCTAAAAATATTATCCTGAGTTATATTAACATAAATTCCATCAGAAACAAGTTTGAGAGCTTTTCTGGCCTTATCCACGAGAATGTCGATGTGCTAGTTATAGCTGAAACAAAACTGGACGATACTTTTCCCACTTCACAATTCAGAATACCTGGCTTTAAGAAACCTTACCGCTTGGATATATCTTCCAATGCCGGTGGCCTTCTAGTCTATGTTAAAGATCACCTAATTTCAAGAGAGCTAAAAGGGATCGAATTGCCACATGATATACAAGTTATACCAATTGAACTAAACTTGAGAAAAACAAAATGGCTACTGCTACCCTCATATAGACCTCCTAATTGCAATGAAAAATATTTTTTAGATAATATGGAACGGCTGATTGATTTTCATTCCAGATCCATAGGGAATCTTCTTGTTTTTGGTGACATAAACATGGAAGTGACAGAAACAAAATTGCATGCATTTATCGACCAACAAGAACTGTATAGCCTGATAAAATCGCCGACCTGTTTCAAAAGCATGGAAGGAAGATGTATTGATTTGATGCTAACCAACCGGAAGCACAGCTTCCTGAAAAGTCAATCTTTTGAAACAGGGTTCAGTGATTTTCATCACATGATCTATANGACCTTCTGGTCTAAGGGCCTGTTTACATGGAGAGGGCTAGCCCTCCTAGTAGGGCTAGACATGATGGCGCCAACAATTCGAATCCTATTGTTCTGCATTGATTCTATTGTTTCCGCCAGCCCGCCTAGGAGGGCTAGCCCTCTTGATTGCGTTTACATGGGAAATTTCCAGCCCTCCTAGGCGAGATCTCGGGTACTCAATAGTGAGATCTCGCTTAGGAGGGCTAGCCCTCCTCTCATGTAAATGAAAAATAATTTTATAAGGGATTAGACCAGAAGGTCGAGATCTCGGCAAAGAGGGCTAGCCCTTCTCCATGGAAACCGCACCTAATTCCTTATAAAATTATTTTTCGTTTACATGAGAGGAGGGCTAGCCCTCCTAGGCGAGATCTCGACCTTCTGGTCTAATCCCTTATAAAATTATTTTTCATTTACATGAGAGGAGGGCTAGCCCTCCTAAGCGAGATCTCACTATTGAGTACCCGAGATCTCGCCTAGGAGGGCTGGAAATGTCCCATGTAAACGGAATCAAGAGGGCTAGCCTTCCTAGGCGGGCTGGCGGAAACAATAGAATCAAAGCAGAACAAAAGGATTCGAAATGTTGGCGCCATCATGTCTAGCCCTCCTAGAAGGGCTAGCCCTCTCCATGTAAACGCAAAATAATTCCAGCCCTCCCCGTGTAAACAGGCCCTTAGAATGGTTTGTTTTTTATGTTTACAAATCAGACAACGACCCATGATCTAAGACCTAGAGAACTTTTCTTAATACTCTTACAGTTCCCAAAAGTAGGTGGAATATATAGTTATAAACTAATTCAAACCAAAAATTTGCATATTAGGAAAAACTTAAAAGTCAAAATCGGGATGCTCACTATCACCTATATGTTTTATCTAATGGCAGATCTTGCATGTGCCATTCTTTGATAATTCTTCTAAAAATTGCTGCTGCGTTTGCATTTTGTATGGTATCTGGTAGACTGTTGCAAAGTAGAGCGCCTTTGAATGCAACTGACTTATTTCCGAACGTGCTTGCATTTCTTCTGGGTAACTGCAACGCAAAGAATGTCCATATGAATGATGGATTTTCTTGTGAAAAGCCACTTGACAAGTAGAGATTTGAAGTATCAACATTTGCAGAATTTTTGTGTGGACTTTTTGTTCATTTGCTTCGTCAAGAAGTATATCAAATAGCAGACGAAAGTAATTGTGCACAAATCTTAATGCTTTTTTTTGACACGGTATAACTGATTGTTGGAAGTCTTCTCGTGGTACATCCAGATCAAGGGGCAATAGACCATTTTGACAATTAAAAAACGAGACTGGGGATAGCGGCTTCTTCTGGTAAATGTCGGACGCAAATCTAGTAAATAGCTGCCCCGTAGCATCTGCGAATGATAAATTTCCTTCTACAGGACTGTTAGTTTTAATTGTATGGTTAAAATTAAGAAATAATTGCATACAAGGAAGCCGACAAGATGTTGATTACTCATATGCCTCGTTACGAATGCGAGACTTTCCTCTCTATCCCAAATCTCAAATCCAACAGCTATGGCGAGAATGTATTCGTCATTCCTTCAAAGTTGATCGATCAGAATAACGAAGGAAGATAAACAAATATGTTGCCAAGGTTCATGATGAAAAAGTTGTGCCTCTTTGAGTACTGCAAACTTGAAAGATACGAATTCAATGACGGAAGAGAATGTAATGGAGTCATTTTACGCAATTGTCATGTTATAGAAACGTTATTGGCAGCTGCCAAGTATTTTGAGGATATGGCAGATTTTTGACAAATATAGAAAATTCAAAGTCGAAGCTGCTGTTCGTAAGTAAGTTGATATTTTGACTTCAGTTATTTGCTAGAAAATGTGCTAGAAAAAGCAACAGAAATACCATAAAAACAATGAGATAACAAAAACAAATCTAAAATCATGGGTTTTATCAATGAGTTGTAAAATCAAAAGCTTTCTGCAGATGAATTATCTGCAGTCTCTTCTAAGCCTTATCAAATAGTCCTCGCCTAGGCCCATCTTTCAAAGTTTCAAAATTTTTACGAAACAAATTTTCAGCAATAAAAACTGCGTAAAATGACTGCTTCAAGCTATCCTCGAGTCAAAGCAGTATGTCACTAAAAATTTTGTATCTTTCTTCTTTGCACAATTCAAAGTTAAAAATTACTTCAAAGTTTCTGCTCGATATTCATCAAAACAAATGTTTGTTTTATCTTGCTTCGTTTATCGATCAACTTCAAAGGAAATGACGAATAGTTTCCCGCCAAAGCAGTTTGAGGCGAAGTCTCTTTTTCATTACGAGGCATAATGAGTCATGGAAAATCTATTCGGCTGTCTTTTAGGCAATTACTTCTTAATTTTGGCCATAAATTTAAAACCAACAGTCCTGTGGAGGGAAATTTATCATTCGTAGAGCTCCGTGGCAGCCATTTACCAGATTTGCATCCGCCATTTACCAGAAAAAACCGCTCTCCCCAATCTCCTTTTCAATTGTCGAAACGGTCTATTGAAATTGGACATAACAAATGTATTATAGAGGATTTTACCTTTTGCATGGTTCAGCAGCGCGCGAAAAAGCACTCTCTTTCCTATTCGCATTTTTGCAGAGGGCTTTTACATGATCATCAAAGTTTAGCTTATAAAGTCGACAGTGAATCCTATCAATTTAACTTTATCTTATGTTTTTTATGGTTTTATAATTTAACTTTATGGCTCAATGAATCGTGTTCATATGAGAAATTTCTATCCCACTTGCGTCAGATCTCACATTCACTCGTGAGATATCACTCAGCCGGGCTGGCCCACTGCTCATATGAACATGAACGCAACATTATTTTCCTATAGAAATCACAATGCGGGTGAAATCTCACTCAAGCGAGCTAGCCGACTCAGGTGAGCTGGACCACCTCATATGAACAGGCCCTTAATCACGACTTTTCTTGTTTTACATTGGCCAATCAATTTCCCCACTAAGATTTTGTTTTCAAATGGGAACACATTTTTTCCTTATACAGTGCTTAAAAAAGTGCTTGAAAATAAGATCAACTTGTCTTTAACCTAATATTAGAATGCAACGGTTTAGAGACTCTAACATTTCTTGAAAGTCCTAATCTCAGTCCAGAAGGTCCAGAGCTCTTGACTGTTACACCACCTAATGAAGGGCTGCCATTTGCCCCCGAAGTTGCGGAGCCAGATGTCTGTAATGGTGTGCTTCCTAAGAATGAGAACAAAATATTAGTAGATTCAACGAAGAATCCGTCCTTTCAAATGATAATCTACGTAGTAAACGTCTTAGACTCAATTTCACATGTTTTAAACAGTTTAGGTGCACGTAAAATGCCCTTGTTTTGAAGTAACCTCCAATTCGACTTCCTTGTGTCATAGCAAAATGCAACTTGAATCCACCATTCATGAATAATATTTTTATGCAGCGAAACATTAGCTACAATCTAAGGTATAGCAATGCTGACCAACTCCCAAAGGTACGAACCACGTCCTTTGGAGTTGAGTACATTGCTTAACTTGGAAATAAACTGTGGCAGCTTTTACCGCAACAACTAAAACAATCAAACAGCCTTCCTATCTTCGAAGAACAAATGAGTTGTTGGAATGGTGGTAAATGCAAAGTACCGGGTGACCCAAAAAACTTCACGAGTTAGATCATAACTAGCTGTCTGAAATCAAAAGCTATTGACAAATGCTTTGTATCACTGTTTAGTTGAAAGGCTTGGCTATCTTTTGAAATGCTGCATCGCCACTTTAAGCAAGGGCGCCTACCTTGTGTGACTGTTTTCGTGACATAGTACACGGAGCAATTGCTGTCTTGTTAATCCGTGTATAACATAACAAGTATAGGGGTGTGCAACTGCTTCGGATAAACCAATCAGTGAGCAGGATCTCAAGAGAAGTTTATCACAAGCGCGTCTCTTCCGTTGTGGTCTGGAAGCCGCGAGGTCAAGCTAAATTGTTTACATAAGCCTTTGTTCGACCAGAACTGAAAAGCCAAGTTGTATGCAAACCAGGGGTTCGCATGAAAAAGTCGATCAGCGACAATAACTACGAAATTTGATTAAATACATTTTTTTCCAGGGGACCTCAAGGTGTTTTAATTGAAGCCTGCTGAGCCACCCTAACTCTCCCTCAAACGGTTTCAGGTCGTAATCCTTTCCTCAAATAGTAATAAAGTCCTCTAAATGTCGATTCGAATAAAACAGGGCTCATGGAAGAAGTATTTTCTGAGAAGTACACGTATTATTTTATAAGAAACAGCTTATAAGATTAAGAAATGATAGGCTGAATTTTTTTNATTCAACTTTACGAAAATTCGTTTGTTGCGAAATGGCTGAAAACAGGCCTAAAACACTCGATCAAATCGTACGAAATCTCCCGCATAGAACAAGATGCAAGAGCATTTAATCTCTCTCCCGCGTTATAGGAAATGAATTCTTAAAGAAATACTAAAGATTTTCAATCCCATGGCAATACAAGTGCAGACGACATCCGATACCCGTGAAAAACTGTAATTTTGCATTGTTCGGTGTGAGAAATTTCTGTAAGATTTGATCAAGAGTTTTAGGCCCTTTTTCAGGCATTTTGCAAACACAGAATTTTCTTAAATTCGAATTTAGCTGTATTATCTGCACTCATAAAAATACGAGAAAAATCACAAAAATACGTCAGTCTTTCTGCTATCAACCAAACTTTAATTCGTTCAAATCCATCCAGTACTCTAGGTACTACGATTTTTCAAACGTGGATAGTTTTTTTTTGGCGCACCCGGTATTGTATTTGATACTGTTGGCAGGTGCTGTTTCATTGTGTACTGAAGAAACAATGGGTGCGTGGGCGTTTTCGTAGCCTATTTATAGCGACCACTCAATATAGCTATGTCTATTCCCTTTAACATTAACAATATAAGAAACACATAAGAAACTTTTGGTAGCGAAAAAAAATGGCCCTAAAATTTAAGAAACTGCCTACCAACCCCGGACATTAGCTTCTTATAAAAAAATACGTGTATCATTGTAAATATAATGATATCATGTAGATTTCGTCCATTTATGTCCATCTAGTTTACAATATTTAGCTTATGTATTGATGTATTAATTTACTTAGTTATTTATTTATTTATTATTAGCAGATTCGATTTAGATTAGTTATATGTATATATGTATATATATATAGCTAGAAAATCAATCGAATTAAAATAAGGTGACAAACAAACAAACAAAGTATCGACTTGTTAATAATATAAATTAGCGAAGCAAGTGAGAGCACCTTCTATTTTGGAAGTAACGTTGCTAAATAAAACATGACATTGCTCTTCTTGCATTTACCCAAGTGGATTTCCTCCTTCATTTGCTATTCTTCGATCTTATACACACAAATAAAATCAGTAATTTAGTTGTTTGTGCTGGATGAAAATCAAAATGAATGATCGAGAATGAGCATTTCGGAGAGATTGGTGAATTTGAGTTCTGAACAGAACACTGTTCTGAATGTAGTAAGGGATGGTCATTCAGTCACAGATCATAGACACTGCAACAGTTTGAAATAGTTGTTCGTATTTTCCTGTGAAGGTGCTAACCCCCTAGTGGAACTTACGGCATGTTTTGGTTATTGGCCATAGCAACTGCACTGTCCACGGCAACGGTGGACGCGCTTGTGAGAATCTCTAGCAATACAGTTAGGACAACTGTCATACCCCTAAGCTTTCCTCACCTTACGGTGGTTTTCAAATTTCAAATTTTGCGTCTATCTGTGTTGACCAATCAAAAAGCGCGCTGCCTGGTTCCCCGTGGTCATCTCCTGCAACTGTTGATATCGCATTACATCAACACCTGAATCTGAAACCACAAAATTATCTTGGGTCATCTTACGTCTTCCGGTTCGGATAAAACGACTACAATGCAGCAATTGCTGTGTGTACTATTTCACGAAAACAGAACTGCGAATAAACCCAATTCATACAAGGTAGGCGCCCTTGCTTTAAGCTATGATTACCATCTGAAAAATCAGATTCATGAAATTTTGAATACTACATTTCTCATTTAGAGTGAAAATAATCGCCATCCTTTTCCAGTCAACTTTTTGTAGAAATTTAACGCAAAGATGGATTTAAAGTCGTCTGGGGAAATGCATTGTTTGCAAAATGACTGATCTCTGCTTTTTATTCAAATATCGAGCTCCTAAGCAACTGTGGAATTCGGCTTTTTCACATCTTCCAAAACATGAACTGAAAAAAGAGAAGAAATTCCGAGAAATGAATGAAATGCCATATTTTTGAAACTGAATTGTCGGAGGGTAGCCATAGCTTAAACTGACCAAGCAGCATCTCTAAAGATTGCTAAGCCATTCAGCTACATGCTGATACCTTGTTTCTGAAACCTTGTTGTCTCAACATAAAAATTTGTACAAGGCTGTGTCCCGATAATTTGACGACCCATAAATTATCGAACAATTTCAAACCTCATCGAACAATAAAAAAATCTTGTTCAGACTAAATTTCATTGGATATTTCATCAAGATTACACCTTGTTATAGAGAACATTTTCTCGAAAAACCGACCTTATGAGGGGAACATATCCGTCAATGAATATTAGTGGAAACCCCCGGGTACTTACCAGCATTCAGTTGAGCAGGGCATGCCAGTGAACCAGATGAAGGTTTTAAGCCACGTTTTGGGCCAGCATTCGATTGGATCTTTGGCGTCAAAGCTACTAATATTGAAGAATTATTTTTTGCAGCATTCACAGCAGTCTTTGCTTTAGCAACGATGTCCGAGGATGATACTAAAAATTCAAACCTGATAAGATCACTGTTTTGTACCATGGTGACAATAAATTACTTTCTCATTCCAGTAAAGCTACCTTGTAGAATAGGTAAGTGACAATGTACATAAGTATCAACTCTACCGGGTGTCCCAACAAATATCAAACACCACATAGCTTGAATCTGCTTGAATCAACCTGAAACCATTTTAAAAACGTTCCTCGATAGTTAACTTAAACATAATACATTGTTTGTTGATCTTGGTGCTTGAGAGTTGAAAAATTAATCTTGAAGGTTCAAAATTGCCTCCATCTCTAAACTAGAGCTTTGGAGATTTGGTCTGAGCAGATTCTTGAAGCTCAGGGAATAAGTCAACAGAACATTTGACAAAATTGAAACAAGGCGAGAAAAATAAGAAACTGTACAATGAATGATTTCTAGTAAATGTAATAAACGTGACACAAATTACCAAAGGAGCTCCGTTGTAAACTTTAACAGGAAGATTTATTACACTAATGAATTGTTGCATGATGAATGAATGAATGAATGAATTGTTGAATGATATTGCTACGGAGGAGCTCCAATGATGATTAGTGTCACGTTTAATATATTTGTTAGAACTCGCCAGCTGTGCCGTTCCTAATTTTTCTTGTCTGGCAGGAAATTTTATCAAATCTATAGACAAATTCAGCTAACGTTGTTTACACACACTTCAGATCACGTGATTGTCCAGTTGAGGAAACTCTCTTTTCGTCCAAGTTAAGACCGTCGTACAACGAAAAACGCGATGCGGATAACTNCAAAGGAGCTCCGTTGTAAACTTTAACAGGAAGATTTATTACACTAATGAATTGTTGCATGATGAATGAATGAATGAATGAATTGTTGAATGATATTGCTACGGAGGAGCTCCAATGATGATTAGTGTCACGTTTAATATATTTGTTAGAACTCGCCAGCTGTGCCGTTCCTAATTTTTCTTGTCTGGCAGGAAATTTTATCAAATCTATAGACAAATTCAGCTAACGTTGTTTACACACACTTCAGATCACGTGATTGTCCAGTTGAGGAAACTCTCTTTTCGTCCAAGTTAAGAACGTCGTACAACGAAAAACGCGATGCGGATAACTGTATCAACAGACAAAGAGATGAACTCCCACCTGTATGGTAACTTGACCTGAAGTGGGTATAAACAACGTTAGCTGACTTTGTCTATTGTTGACCTATTCGCTCTGCTACATCTAAATCTACTTTAATCAGTAAGGCCTATAAGGCATCATACTGATGGAGATCAATACACCACCCATGCAAACTCATGATAAATAATTGAGGTGGTGGGGAAGATAAGTTAGGCTAAACTATGGGTATGCATGAGTAGTGAAAGATCTTCAATTGCGAACAAATCTACTTTACAGGGAAAGAAGAAACATCAAACGAAAATCAAATGAGCAAACTGTACAACGGGCTTCAAGAATCTGCTTAGTCCAGAAGCCAAAGCACTGGTTTGGAGGTGGAGGCAAATTTGAGTTTCATATGTCAGGTCTCAAAGCATCAAAATCAACAAGGTATTTATGTTCAGGTTAACTATCAAGGAAAATTTTAGAAATGGCTTCCGATTGATTCAAGATAATTTCTTATCGCTAAACCCAATAAAAAATCTTTTTGCTTTTTTGGGAGACCCGGTACATAAAACGAAGATTCTGTCGTTATACAGGGTGTATCAATAAAGGTTGAACAATTTAAATTTCTCCAAAATGAAAGGTCTGAAATAAATGAAATAGTGATTTTCAGAAAGCCCGACTCCTGTGCTTTCATTTGACATATAGTTTTTGCAACTTTGGTCTCTAGGGAATTCGCAAGGAGTAAAAAGTAAAGTTATGTCAAAACGAGTCTTGCGTTCGTTAAATCATCGGGGAGTTAGAAAGCAAGCAGTAAGTAACATAGTTGTGAATAAAGCAATTCTTCATCAGAAACTGTCACACAAAAGTTGAAATACAATTTCTTTCGAAGAAACATAGTGCAGCTGAAGCTCCTCAAAGAGTTTCGTTGTCGAAAACTAATTGTGAACAGCTGCATTGCTTTTGTCCAAAATAATTAAATCATTTACGAATGTTACTTTGAAAGCTTCTTGTGTTGATTAAAGAATCAGAACAATTAAAAAACTTACTATGATTCCTTCTTCTTACAAAGTTGCAGTTACAATAATGTTCAAAGAGACGCTTCCACATTTTGACCCATGTTTACTTTTTAACACCTTGCAAATTCTCTAGAGACGTATTTTGCAAAACCGATACATCAAATGAAAGCAAACGAGCCAGGCTTTCGGAAAATCACTATCTCATTTAAATGTCAGACCTTTCGTTCCAGAGAAATTTAAATTTTTCGACCAGTAGCCTCTATTTTGATACACCCTGTAGTTCGCCCTTCATCGCAGAAATATGGTGACTGACAGAAAATGGTGGATAATTCACGATAGTACATTTCAGAAAACACAGATGCTTCCTAGAGTCAGCCGGTACAAAAACCTTTTAGCTATTCTAAAAAAGAGTCTGGATCGAGCGATATTTTTATACATTTTTATGCGGAAGGTTCGACTGAGTGGTGTTAGAGCTTCTATCACTTTTATTCACATTCAAAAATTGTACAAAATGTATACCGTTGGATTCAGACTCTGTTTCGGAATAGCTAAAAAGTCTATCGGATGAGAACAGCTTCAAAGTAAAACTGCCAACTGCTTAGTAAATCCATTTTCACACCTGAGTTACCTTCTTCACTTGGCAAAGCTCTTTGTTTGACAGCACTTGGTGCAAAATTCATTATCGTACATTTTGGCAAACGCAGATAATATCTTGGGTCACTCAATAAATTAGGATAGGCAAACTAAAACAGGGTTTATGACAGCATATTTACCTTGTTTTGCAGTAATTTTTCTGTTTGACGAAACTTTCTTGACATTTCCATGAACTTTTGCTATAGTTTTCATTTCTTTTACTTTCTTGTTCTTTTTCGTCGAAACTTTGAATTCATCGTCACTTTCAGATTCTCCAGTAAAATCGTCGTTATCATCATCTTCATCATCATTCGAATCGTCTAGTTCATCTTCGCTAGCCTCGTATTCACTTTCATCAGCTTTCTCTTCATCTTTATTCGAATCCGATGATAAGCCAGCAACTGTCTCTTTTTTTTGTTCATCTGAAATAAATTGGAAAAGCTATTTTTACATTTTCCAAGATATCTACTCTTGGGTATCTATTCAGCACTCCTAATTTAAGAACTATTCCTACTCCTCCCTTTTCTACAGCCTCCGTTGAAATCTGACCCTTTCTCCATTCACATAAATATCTGTTTCATGGTCATGATAAACCATCATGGATTGCTTTAAGAAGCGAGACCATCATGAAACATATTGAAAGCTTCTTCGTCTTTCACTCATCATAGCATGAAACCTCTAATAATACCCAAAAGAAGAAATAAAAGAGTTTTATACCCGGCTGTGTTTTGAAATAAGCCAACGA
Source organism: Aurelia aurita (assembly GCA_004194415.1). Lineage (NCBI taxonomy): Eukaryota > Metazoa > Cnidaria > Scyphozoa > Semaeostomeae > Ulmaridae > Aurelia > Aurelia aurita. The sequence goes on from REGM01000501.1 coordinate 68,557, forward strand.
GAAACATCCAAGGCAAGATTGGTGTTTCATCTTTCGAATATTTTTATTTTTTATATTGTTCCATTAAAAATTTACAAGACACGTTACTGATTACGATACCTACAAAGTACGCTACAATACTACAGCGACGATACCACAGATAGCAAAGTACTATGTCTACCCCGCGACCATTACATGCAAAAGTAAAGAACTAAGTAAAACTTAAAACTACATGTAACTACTACTACAAAAGAGGAACTTTACAAACAGAGAATATGTGAAAAGGGACTTGGTGGTTGAGTGGTGTATACAACCAGGTTCCAATGAACCCATATCCCGTTTACACTGTACCGACACAACTCTGGATTAGTAACAAAAGTGCAACGGATCAGCCTCCCGTTTACACTGTCCCTGCTAATCCACAGGGCTTTTGTTCCTTCTATCTATAGAATAATTTTTTCTTGAGCAGTGTACACACTCTTGAACCGTAAAGACTTTGCAACGGACCAAAACTGTACCGGTACAGTGGAAATCTCAATCAAACCTACCAGTTTTGTGGATGAACTGCAAAGTCAACTCGAGTATTTTTCTATTAAATCCATTAGAAAGGACTTTATCACCACATAATAAAAGTTGCGTAAGAACTTCGTTTGAAAGATTTGCATAGTCAAATGGTCGTAATAAAGAAAAGCTCCAGCGAGAAGGTCTCGACGTCGAGCCTCAAATGAAGGCAAGTTTACGACGGATATCATCTGACAATTCACACTCTGGTGAGTGTCAGACAAAAAACTTACAGCATGCTTCACGATGGTATTGCTTTTCATAGTAATCTTCACATTTTGTACCACAAGAAGACTTTTTAAAACATACTGGGTCAGATAAATAGGGTGGATGGAAAGTTTCTGCCCCCACCCCCCTTCATGAATATTTAACGATACCTTTGCGAACCAAATTCAAAGAACCTTTCTTGACCGGCAACCTTTGCACGCCTTTGTTATTGTTTACAAAACTTAAGGTGGCTGTATCTAGACTGATTACAATGTGTCCCAGGTCCCAGTGGTCTCTCATCAAAATGAGACTACCGCCAATTTATCAACAGTGATGCGTACGATGATGTAATAAGTCCTGTGTTCATTAGATCACATACAAACTATGGCGGTTTACTGACAAGTCAGTACTACGATAAAGGAATACTTCCAAATCTCATCACAAGTCCAAGTGGATGTCCGAGAAATAACTGCAGATATGTTCCCTAAGAGGAAGTAGACCAAATTGAATCGATAACCTTTTTCACTTACCGGTTCTTATTCTGGCATATATTTCCATTATTGCTCGAACAAGAGGAGTCCAATCCAACGAGTGGTACTGACTGAGGTACAGTTCATTACATTTCTCAGTTTTAATCTTTGGGTTTCTAAATGCATTTATTTGTTGAGTTTAATGCTTGATCATAAAAATAATTGAAATATATTCTATCTCTGAGGCTTTCTTTCCCGCAAATGAGATAATTTCCTCTCCACTCCTTGATCGTTCTCTCTGCCATTATAACCTACAATTCTTTCCTCTAATTTCCACAACTCCGATTATGCAGTACAAAAATACATGCTTGAATACATTGTTTATGAACTAAAGAGACTATTGATATAATTTGTTGACCATTTAAGCGATTTCAGTCGAAGATTAAGACGGATTACAACTGTGCTATTTTCTGGATGTCAGAAATTAATACGAACGACTAGAAGCTGTGGGGACCGGCAATCGAAGGCCGTAAAGGATGCTGGTCAGGAAAGGGTCTTTAAATGATACATCTTGATAACTATTAGGTAAAGTCATATCCTTTTGAAAACATGTTAACTCTATTAATACCAGGCTTTTCGGACCCTTGTAGTACCGTAGGGGGGAGGGGGATTATGGCGTCTCCAATTCACGCACAAATCACTTGGCGTTTTCTGCGTTCTCTGTTGTACTTCCTATTGTCTCCAGCCAAAATTTATATTGTTCAAGATTCACACACAAACCGCTGAGGCACTGAATCTTGAACAATAGAAATTTTGGCTGGAGACAATATGAAGTACAATAGAGAACGCAGATAACGCCAAGCGGTTTGTGTGTGAATTGGAGACGCCATAATTCTTCGATCCTTGAGATATTTTAAATGTTCCTTGAACAGGTATACTCGCCAATATTTGGGGAGAAGATTTCTTCAAAAAAATTCGGGAAATTTCAAACAAGTTTTCAACCTTGTTGCGTTTTATGAAGGTAAATAAAATTTTGCAAAATTTTCACGATTCCTATTGTCTTTTTCACTTGCGATCGAGACTTGCCCGAAAGTCGAAGTCTAATTGGTACGTGAAAATGAGGCTCTCAAATTTTGGCCACGCGGTCACGAGCTAGCAACGGGCGGCAAAAAGGAAAAAGATTTGATTAAAATTCTGCGCAGTAGGGCCTTCAGGGTCATCCTCGGTGCCGGAATCCAGTCGAGCAATGGGAAATTTCCAACGATGAATGCATGCGTCAAAGATCTTCAGCCAATACAAAAGGGGTAGTTTGCTGTATCTCCAACAAAAAAGAGCACTTTTTCATCTTCGTTACATCCATGACGTCATAATTGTGGAAATGGCCATATTTGTCAACCTTTTAATATTTACAGTTTGTTGGTAATTCTCTCCATAGTGGCTCTAGAATGTATTATAAAGCATCAATAAGCAAAATCAGCTATATAATAAACATAGGTTCCAAATCTTTAAAAAGGTCGGTGTAAAATTCTGTGACCTATTTCTTTGAATGGAATGGCTTGAAAGAAACTTTAGCTACTTTGTAATAATTCTACCGTTGGACTTTTCAGAAATCTTTAATATTTTCAGAATTAGAGTGCTTTTCTTCTTTTTTAAAAATTCAAGAAAAATTTTGAAAAAAACTTCAAACCATCGTAATTTCTAAACTTTTTGAGAAAACATCGAATAATTTTCCAGAAAAACATAGTTTATGAACATCTACAATATGGTATCCAGCAAAAGTCTTTCATTGTTCTGGTTTGCGATTTAGAAATTTGATGACGTCACATCCTCAAATAAGTTGAAATATAAAATGCGCTGTAATTTCGAAAATATTCAAGATTTCTGAAAAGTCCAACGGTAGAATTATAGAAAAGAAGCTAAAGTTTCTTTCAAGACATTCAATTCAAAGAAATATCTCACTGAATTTTACACCGACCTTTTTACGCCAATTTAAAGATTTGGAACCTATGCTTATATAATATCTATTTCAGCTCATTTTATATTGAATCTATTCATTATTTTTATGCACCAGTTGTTATTATNAATTTTCCAGAAAAACATAGTTTATGAACATCTACAATATGGTATCCAGCAAAAGTCTTTCATTGTTCTGGTTTGCGATTTAGAAATTTGATGACGTCACATCCTCAAATAAGTTGAAATATAAAATGCGCTGTAATTTCGAAAATATTCAAGATTTCTGAAAAGTCCAACGGTAGAATTATAGAAAAGAAGCTAAAGTTTCTTTCAAGACATTCAATTCAAAGAAATATCTCACTGAATTTTGCACCGACCTTTTTACGCCAATTTAAAGATTTGGAACCTATGCTTATATAATATCTATTTCAGCTCATTTTATATTGAATCTATTCATTATTTTTATGCACCAGTTGTTATTATCTCATTAAAAGCCATAATTACTAGTGAAAATTCTTCAAAATGACTTCATATCATTTAAAATGATAAAGAGAAACAAATGTGGACATTAAAATTTGTGAAATTTATTAGTTATATGACGTCATAAACATTGATGATGTCATTAAAGTTGAAATCGCTGATGTCATCGAAAATAAATAATAAGAGCTCTCATCAAGAGCTATCGAATGGTGGCATTTTCGATTATCTATGATCTTCGTAATAAAAATTAGATTCACTTCTTTAAATGTTCCATTGACCACCTGCTGAAAAGAAGTTGGTCATGTGATCAGTGTCTACCATTTTGAACAAATTTTTAAATTTTCAATGAAATTCAATTAAATTGTAGGAAAAGAAACAAATTCTCGGCTCTTTATCATTCTAACTGACGACACTACATCAGATCAACTTTGCCACCCTGTAGTAAAAAGGTTAAGACTGCTTTTAACTTTTCAATTAAATTTTGATGCTATATTTCATCCAAACTGAAAGTTATTCTTATACCGGGTGAGTCAAAAAAAACAATCCCCGTTTGAAAAGCAACAGCTCCCTGGATGTCAAGGCAATAATACTGGCAAATATATTATTCAGTGGTGGACATGTTCGAATCAACTTTAAAATTTACCTGACTCAAATCGGCCACTCTGTTCTGAAATTATGAGGGATTTTCTCGAGAAAGCCTCTCCAAGAAACCTTCAAAACTGGCCTAAAATCACGACCAAATTTTCTGCCTTACAGCAATTGCTTTTACAAGCTTTAGCATGTTTTATCCCTTTGGGAGGATGAAAGTGTCATCCTGGGGGCATAACAGCATTATTCCGGATGATTTCATCCTCCAAAGAGGATAACACGCGCTAAAACATGTTGAAGTCATAGCTGTAATGCCGAAATATCAGGAAAATGTGGTCGTGGTTTTAGGTCTGTTTTAAAGATTTCCTAAAGCGGCTTTCTCGAGAAAATCTCTCATAATTTCACAACGGAGTGTCCGATTTCAGTCAGGTAAAATATAAAATTTATCTGAGCATGTCCACTATCAAACAATATATTTACCAATATTATTGCCTCGATATCCAGGGAGGAATGGCCTTTCCGACGGGGATTTTTTCTTCTGACTCACCCGGTATGTGGTTGTTTGTTTGTGTCTATGTCTGCCAAATCTCATTCTTTTATCACAATGTGCACGGTGAATTTTGCTATCCGCTGCACTATTGTTTGTGTGTTGAATTTAACTGCAACCTTATGGTTCATAATTTCAGTCTATAAGTTCTTCATCAATCCTTCTCATTTGGCAACTGGTACTTCTATTATCAATACTTCTTGGTGATTTAATGAAAAGGTTGCATAGGTATTGGGGCGAGATTTTTCAGAGACTTGAAAGTCACAATCTTCGACTGTGTGCTAATCAGCTGATCTATGGTTTTCCACCACAAATTTTCAATCGGAGGCTGATAGCAGCATCAAATAGCGATCCTAGCTGCCCTGTTCTACAGCTTCTGCAGAAGCTGAATTTCTGCAGCAATTCGGCAGCCCCAAACAGAGCAGCAATACTGAAAGTGGGGTTCCACAATGCTACTATCAAGAGCCTTACTCCCAGCCACCCCTGCAACCAAATCAACCTGTAACCAGGGAGAAAAATGTTAAAGCCTGCAAGAGAAACAACGAATTGACATGAAACTCTGGAAGGAGAGAAAATAAGTTAATAGCTACAATAAAGAGCCACGTAGAATAACCAAAAACGCGTTTCGTAGAACGTCAGTTTGGTTATGGTTAAGCAAATGCAAGGGTAGAAAATAACATGATAACTCATTAGATTTCTTACGTGAGGTTTGCTGTATATTCTCCTGACTGACAGTCCCTGATTCATCTTCATCAATGTTTATAACCTGTGGTGATTGCTTCTTGGAGAGTTCTAGCGCAGATTGCAACTTCCTTTCAAATAATTTTTCATCTCTTGATCTCCTGCTAAGAAAAGAAATAGAAAATCCACTTAGAAGCTTCTTAAGGGCCAGTTCAGTGGATCGGGTTTTGTCAGTCGGCTTACCGGGGGGCGGGGTGACTCGGTAGGCCAGAAGATTCTCATCCTGCGTTCACACTGGGAAATTCAAGATCGCATACTGAAATAGAAGAAGGGTGCGTTCCAAATTTGCCGACGCATGGATTTTCCTCCGCGCAGGGAACAATTAAAGACCATATCCGTTGACAAGGAATTCCTTCAGTTTTGATTTGAAGATATTAAAGAAACTGAAATCTTGATATAGGTTGGGACACCATTCCATAGTTTAGCAACAAAATCTTTTATTGATCTAAGACCATACAGAAATGTATTCCTTAGGGATTGGAAAATGTCACCTCTAGCTGCCTGACGAATTTGCAATAGTTTGAATGGAATACTATTAGGCCTAGTAGCCTTGCCTTTTTAAGTGACTGTATTATAGATGAAACCTCATCAGGAACTGCAGGAGATATGAAAAAACTGCTGTTATTCGGACAATCTAAGTACTCGAGGGAAAATTGGCATTTCTTGGAATCTTCTTGGTGATTTTATCAGCAACAGTGAGAAACTATTTATTGAAATTGTTAGCAATAGCAACAGGATCAGTTATTTTGATACCATTTTCAGCAAAATTTGCCTAAATCTTAATGACACTTCTAATACGCTTCCAAAGCAGTTTGATAGTATGTTTAATTTCTGCAAAAAAAAACCTCCTTAACCTTCAGTAACTAACACAAGGTATGGCAGCACACTGCTGAAAGTGTCAGTTTGAAATCATATGTTAAATTTGCCGACTTCATTAAGTGTCACTTGTTAGACTTTGAAAGTATTCCTCAGCCTCATTTAGATCCTTTTCATGAAAGGAATATTTAGCGAAACCATGGCCTGAATTTATATAGAGAGATGCTGGATAAGACAAACAAATCTTCCAGCTACTGAGGAACTGCTGCTACCGTTTTGCGGCAGCAAATATCTTCTGATCTTCAACAGTTTCTTCTGTTCGGAGTAGGTGTTCTTGCAGAATAACGGCTCAACTTTGATAGTACGACTATTACCTTGATCCGATATGTGACGATTCTTTGAAATAGTGCTAGCATCATTCAGGACCCGAATAGAGTCTTGCCTTTTGACAAATTCTGCATATATTGGTCTTGATGCAGGCACTGTACCATCTCAATGTTTCTGTTGACTCTGTGAGCACGGTCAATAGAGACATTTTTTCAACTTGCATGCTTCAAGATGTTTTAAGATCAGGGATTTGAAGTCATCCCAGCTTTCTTTATCAGCCTCTGGGCAGCCATAGAAAATTAGGGTCTTGCGCATTGTTATGCTGTGCGAATCCTCCATTTCATTTGTGAGTATCCGAATAACACCATCTTTCTCACTTACAAGTTCTCCAGCTTTTCCAGGCAGTTGGAGTTGACTTGGATCAGCGACTCACTGACCTTGATTCATTGGAGAGCATGACCATGCTGTTCCCTTAAAACCACAACGGAAGATTCTAGGGCCGAGAACCTTGGCTCTAACTTTGCTTCAAGAGCGCTCATCTTATCACCAAGCGTTTTAAAATTGCATCAGCTAAATCATAGTGAAACTGTGCGACCCATTTCGGGAATTGTGACCCTTCATTCCCAGGTTTCTTTGAGGATGGAATGGCTGTCTATTTAGGCCTAGGCATAAGTTCGTGGGTCGATCCTTCCGACTTTTGTTTGGCTCTTCGACTCTAAATTGGTATTTGAATTTGACCGCTGGCTTTTCCCTTTGTTCGAGCGAATATTAGTTAGATAAGTTTATAGTGTCAGCGTAATCAAATTAGTAAAAAGACGACACAAACAGCAGCGGGCTGAAACCCTTGCTACACTACATCATACCCAGCCACGAGAAAAAATCATCCATCTTTTTTAAGATTTGAACCCTATGCTACGTTTTAACGTGGTTTTGAAACTTTAATTTGTTGTGAATTTCAACAACTAGCAGTTTAACATGATCTGTTAAAGATAATTTATGCTCCTCGATGCTAAGTCGCAGTCCTCTTTTGCCTTTCAAACCAAGGAATATTACGCGCCGTTTCTGACGCGAATATGACAGCGGACGCTCTCAATCGTGATCTGGCTATTATACAAAATTGGGCTTTCCAATGGAAAATGAGTTTCAATCCTGATCCTACAAAGCAAGCAAAGGAAGTCATTTTTTCGACTAAACTTTCAAAGGAACGGCACCCCCCTCTAACTTTTAATAACCATCAGATAGTTGCCGATAACAGCCACAAACACCTTGGACTAATCTTGGATGAAAAAATTTCCTTTGCTGAGCACGTAAAGGAAGCAATTATCAAGGCTAAGCGTGGAATTGGAATTATTAGTTTTTTGGCCAAAATACGTTTCGAGAAATGTACTTGACCAGATGTATAAGCTTTATGTTAGACCACATCTTGATTACGGTGATGTAATTTTCCATGATCAAAGCATGTCCCTTTCTCGTAAATTAGAATCAACTCAATATAAGGCAACACTGGCCGTTAGTGGGGCGTGGAAGGGTACAAGCAGGGACAGGCTACTTGAGGAACTCGGCTGGGAGACGCTTAGTAACAGACGATGGTACCGTAGATTATGTCTGTTTTATAAGATTGTTAATAATCAAGCTCCTCAGTATTTGCGCGATTATATTCCTGAAGAAAATGACATTCAATACAATCTACGGCGTCCTCCTTTACTTAGAGATTACATATCACATACACTTAGATTCTCAAGAACCTTTTTCCCATTCTGCATTAAAGCATGGGACAACCTGAACCCCGACTTCCGAAATGCTCCGACGATATCTTCGTTTAAAAAGTCACTAATTTCTATCATTCGACCCACCAAGAAGTCGTTGTATGGCATAACCAACAGCTATGAGTCAGCTCTTATGACAAGACTTCGTGTTCATTTTTCTGACTTAAACGAACACAGATTTGATCATAATTTTGCTTGCGAAAGCGCTACGTGCAAATGTAATCTTGGGGTCGAATCAACAATCCACTATTTCCTGCACTGCCATCTCTATACAGCTCATAGGATAAACCTGTTTGATGAAGTATCTGATGTAGTTGGCAATGACATTACCCAACTGCCTGATGACCATCTGTGTGATCTGCTTCTTTTTGGTAGTAAAGCTTATAATGAGAAAGCGAATGAAATGATACTGAAATGCACCGTAAAATTCGTCAAGCTTACAAAACGTTTTCGATAACAGCGTCATTGTCTTCTGCATCGGGTAGGTTGG
>REGM01000501.1:77739-87832 GCA_004194415.1 Aurelia aurita
AAAAGAAACATTTATAAAAAGAAAGGGACTCAGAAGTCATATGTATATGCTGAACGTTGGTTTAGAAGATCAACCTCTTTGATCTTTCAAGAACGATTTTAATCTCATTTTGAAAGTAGCTAGCGAAGGAGCAGTTTTGATTTCATAGCTCAATAGGTTCCAAACAGTAACTCCTCGATAGGAAAAGCTCCGTTGTCCATTTGAGGTCTTACACAGTGGAATCCTGAGATCAGTACTGGTATTACGTAGGTTCCGATTGCAAGAATCTGACAATTTGTGAAACATTGACTGCATATAGGGAGGTGCAAGCCCATTCAATGATTTGTAAACTATATAGGCTGTTTCAAATTCAATCATTTCTTTGATTGTTAACCATCCTAGTTGTGATATTAATGGCAGCGATGATTTATCGAAGGGACTGTTTGTAACAACACGAGCTGCCCGATTATGTAGCTTTTGCAATATTTTTAGAGTAGTGTCACCAGCACATCCCCAAACAGAGCAGCAATATCTAAAATGCGGGTCTACGATACTGAAATACATCCTTTGTATGGTTTCTAACGAAAGATATTTCTTAGAATACTTGAGCATTCCTATTCCTCGAGAAATCTTAGCAAGTATTCTTTATATAGACCAGTGGCGGGGTGGCTATGGTTTCCTTCGATTGGCCCAGTCAACTTTGGCGCCTTTCGTATGTAATGTGTTTCCATACATCAGATATTTCCAAATATCAGGGAAAACACCGTTCACAAGAGATAAGTTATACATCAGCATAAGGGAGTAAGCGATAAATTCGCTAGCGTCTTTTACCAATGTTACAGAAATTCATAAGGGCGGGACGCTTTTCCGTTCTTTAAACATTCCATTGTTTGTAAACCATTCGAATAATCTACTGAGATCATTTTCCAAATTGATTATTATTTCTTGTAGGCCTTGCCCAGATGAGTATACGGTGTTATCATCCGTGAAATTACAGCTCCCTGAGTCTAGTCTCATGAAACATAGATTATTAATACCGGGCGAGTCAGAAAAACGTGGAGCGTTTAGCATGCCATATTCTGGTGAAAAAGAAGTCAAATCGGGAGTATCGAAGTTTTATAGTGCAGAAGAAAGATTGAATTAGTTATAGAAATTTAATTTGTTAAAATCGATGATTTTTTCCTTATTTATTTGCGATTTTGTGATATAGCCATTTTGGTCAAAAGTATCGCTAGTAAAAGAACGTTTAGCTTGTCCTAAATGACAATTTAAATGACCAGTCACAAGGGATACAACATAAGTAATAGTAGTTATTCCTTTTGTGATCTAACACATTGCATGCGTTGTTTCAATTTTTTGGTAGAGAAACAGTATGTTTGTCATGGTTTAGAAGGTCACGCGTGCGTGAATATGAATCTAATTGAAGGCCTATTTTAGCAATCTTGCAAAACACCATTTTACTAAAATCGCTCGTAATTCTGGAACAGAAAGACCGATTTCGACGAAACAAAATTTCATATCTAAGTTTGCTTTTTTTCTATGCAATGAACTTTAAAGAAACGAATTTGAAAATTTAACTGCATCAAGAAAAATTGGCAAACACCCCAGGTTATTTCTGACTCACCCGGTATATACGTTAAAGATCATAGGACCCAGGACAGATCCTTGTGGGACGCTAAGCTTTAATTCTTTTTACGTTACCTCTATGTGAACCAATCTATACCCTTTGATGGTGGCAATCCAAATAGCTGTACATGAGGCAAAGGTTGTTGAAATCAAATCCATAGCTCTTCAATTTTGCAATAAGGAGATCGAGAGGCAGACAGTCATAGGCCTTGGATAAATCCATTAGAATTGCTCCAAATATACCTGATGCGTCAAGACATTTCCTCCATTTTTCTATCAATCAAATCAAAGCACGTTGCGTCCTGTACCCCTCTCTAAAACCACACAAACTTTTGGACAGTTTATCATGAAAGTATGGCCATACTTGCTCTTTTAGAAGTTTGTCACAAATTTTAGAGGCTGCAGGTAAGACGCTTATTGGCTTAAAATTTATCGTATAATTTGAATCATCTTTTGAATAGAGGGCAGAGATCAGCTTCATTCAGTTCATCTGGAAACTTGCAATCAGAGATTGCAGAGTTGCAATCAGAGATTGCAGAGTTGATACAATCTGTTAGGTAGGGACAAACTATTTCCTTGTTGCCTTTAACATGCTTGTTGGAACATTCCCACTGCTGGATTTATTGTTATCAAGCAAATCTAGCTGCTTCATGACCTCAGTTGGGCTTGCATGAGGGAATTTAAAGGTGTTACATTTTGATGATACATGTCGCTTAATCACCGTAATAGAAGGGTGACCTTTATACTTGTTTATCGCTCTCAAAACCAAATTGTTCTACAGGCAGTTGTTCTTGGTCCTCTTGGAAATGGGGTCAATACCAATGTTTCCGTAATGTTAGTAAAATATTCTTTGACTCTGCCGCCATTATTGTTCTCCGAAAGCCCTTGTCATGGTTAGTACAATTCTGAAACAAAAATTATGTGGAGGAGCTGTAAACAACGCGTGTCGTTGTGTTGATGTGCAATGGGTCTTTAAGTTAACTATCAAGGATTACTCTATGCACAAATAGCGTTCGATTTGGGACACCCAGTACACTACAGTTTTTGTTTCCATTAAAGTAAATCAACAGGGTTAAAAGTAGTTTCGCTAGGCGGTTGGGGCACTCGGAACATAGCCTTTTGTATTTGATGTTCACGATCGAAGAAAATAATAGGAACATAAGTGGCGCGTGTCCTTCTTTTGTACTATGCTTAGATTAGTTCCTATTTCTCGTTCCTTTACATTAACATTAAAGCACTGTTAAGGAAGAATGATCCAAAGTTTAGATTAGAATTCTTCAGAGGTATGACAGCCTGAAATAATTGTTGAACACGAGAAAACACGATAAATGTACCAAAGGTGGGTACTGTATTTTACTGTATACTGTATACCTGTTCTTGTCTTGATCTGTATGCACAACGCTGAAATGACTACTAATTTGTGCTTGTTTACTCTCTTTCTCAGTTTTCAAATTCTTTGTTTCGTTTGATTCCTTTTTCTTAATTTCAGTTTTCTTGTTTTCTTCTCTCTTTGCCGTTGTCTTCGCCTTCTTCGTTGGTGGTGTGTTTGAAGAGTCTTGGAAATCATCTGCCAGAGTAAAATACCGTCATTCAAGACTTTGCAATATGTGTAAAGTCAATTTGGTCTTGTCCTTGAAACAAAGGCACATAAATAAATGTTCATGATCAGTAATATAATCACATGTTCATGATCATTCAAAAGGTGCAACTTACCCGCTAGAACTTTTAGCCAAACAGTCTGAACCTAGTCAAATTTTGCTTGTAACTTCTGGAAAAAGGCATATTTTCAAATGCAAATAATCAAGATCGAATCTCCTTTATCGATCCTTCAAATATTTCGAGATAGATTCAAATGCCTTTCTCTAAGCGACTAAATGATCTATTAGTATTTATGCAGGTCGCGTAAATTATTAGCGTTGATAGTATGTACATTAGTTAAATCAGGTCAACAGTTCTGACGTTTGAAAATCCTGCAAAATTTAGTTTTATAACTTATCATTAAAATTTATTCTTTTCCAGTGGCCAATCTATTTTTAAGAAAATAAAAATCGGACACTTCAGAAAAACAAAATTTCCACAAGAAAAATTCATCACAGACAAAAACCAAAATTACGGGGTGAATGGAGAGATATTTTGGTTTAGTTTTCAACGTTACCTGCTTGCTTTTGGAGATGATGCTTTCATGCTGATCTTGGCATTGGTTGTCAGACAGTAAATTCACGAATTATATATATATATATATATATATATATACCGGGTGTCCCAAAAAAAACGCAACAGATTTGATCGGGGCTAGTGACAAGAATTTAGGTCAAATAAATCCCTACTAATTTTTTAAGTAATCCTCGATAGTTAACTTGAAGATAAATACCTTGTTTGTTGATATTGGTGAATTGAGAGCTAAAATATTAATCTTGAAAGTCCAAATTTGCCTCCACCTCCAAACCAGAGCTTTTAGGTTTTGGCCTATACTACAAATGCGCTGCTTCGGGAATCTCCTGAATCATAGCAAAATACAGGCAAGAATACTCGTGCTTAGGAACGTATTTGAATAAAAATCCAAACTTAACTTGCCCGAAGAGACATCTTTCTTCATTCTACAAATAGTTCAAATTACTTCGGTCTAATAAAAGATAGCCATCAGCGGAATGGTTCCCTTGGGTGTGAAAACAAATTATTTCGTGCAATCTTCATTGCTTGAATGAAATGCATTTTGTATCATCTATCTTGGAATTATTACGAAACAAGCAATTGTATACACCCAAGGGAACTAATGTCCACGCACAAGATCTTTAAAAATGATCACGCACTCGTTCTTGGATTAGTGTTTTTGTGGGTGCATTTTGATTGAAGAAAGCTATTCCTTGGTGACTGTGTGCATTGACATGTTTGCTAATTCTCAGCTTTCAAATTTCTATTCAAATGTTTGTGCCAAAGCATGGGTTCTTGTTCACAACTACTATGCTATGTCTATGATCGAGGAGATTCCCCTAAACAGCGCGTTTGCAGTATAGGCCAAAACCTAAAAGCTCTGGTTTGGAGGTGGAGTCAAATTTGAACTTTCAAGATTAATCTTTGAACTCTCAATACACCAATGTCAACAAACAAGGTATTTATCTTCAAGTTAACTATCGAGGATTACTTCAAAAATTATTAGGATTTGATTCGACCTAAACTCTTGTCGCTAGTCCCGATCAAATCTGTTGCGTTTTTTTCTGGGACACCCGGTATATATTTGTAAAAGGGTTAATAGTGCTGCTTTATAGATAAACAACACTATTAACTCATTTACAAATGTAGACAAAAATGTTCATTACAACGCTAGAATCCTTTCTTGGAGATTGCTGAAGAACAAAGGAAGTGCTAAGAGACGAATTATTGCATTCTGAGTTCTTCCGCAATGTGTTAAAAGTGACCAATTTTTATGACACACGAGGTAAACTGTAATTTGGGTGATTAAATAGAATCTGGGGTTGAACATTTCATATGAAGAGCTTCGGTAGTAAATATTTAAAAATTTCCAAAACGAAACATGATGAAAATGTCTTAAACTAATCTTGCAAAATAACAATTCAAAGAAAGACTGCAGAAAGATTATGCAAAGCTTGGTCAAAATCAATGAATTTCGCCTTAGATGAAAAAGAGTTAACATACCATCACTTCCAATGTTTCCATCATCAAATTGGCTATAATTAATTTTTTTCCTGGAGGATCTGTAAAGAAAATACAATTCTAAATTTGTGATTGAATGTAACAAAAAGATTGTTCTGAATCTAAAAGTCAAAGAAGTTCATTCAGAGTGAACTCTTTTAATAAAGTGGTCATTTTGCTTGAAAAAAACTCCCTGTGAAATTTTATTTTGGTCAGGACATGGCAGCTATTTGATTTCTAATCAATCGCATGGTACAACATGGTCATTGTTATTGATCATTACACCTGCTTGAAGTCTCATTCGTAACTGAAAAGGGAAACTATGGGAAAGCTGCACTTATAATCATTGCTTGTGATTTTTTTATTGCAAAAAATTTCGGATACTAAACATTTTGGACCACAAATATTTCGGACATAAAAACTTTCGGACGTTAGAAATATCTGAAAATTTTAATGTCTGAAATTTTGCGTTTAATGTATCATTTTTGATTGTGAGTAAAAGTTAATAATCAATCTTCCAAATCTGTTCAATGTATTATATATCATGACCTGTCAAAAAAACAGATCTGGTTCTCACAGACATTTTTTTCCCACACTGTTTTTGGTCCCAGAAATTGAAATACTTCTTCCACCCCTGGTTTATTCCCAATATCATCTCTCTTCTCGGCAATGTAGACAGGGGAATCATACACATGTAACAATATTTCTAATTCTGAATATATGAACAGTTCAAACAAAACCTGATGATGTGCCTTGGTTTTGCTTAAAATGTATAAAGGTCATGTTCACCCTTCAAATCTCTGGCGTCCTGCAAGCTGAATTAGGCTCCCAACCATTCCCTTTGCTGAGCTAAATTCGCAACATATAGCTTTTGATTTCATACTTTATCCTGCTCTAGAAATATTGATATAACCTGATTATAAGTTATCTCATTAGTGTTATAATTGTTTTATTAGATAATTTGTAATGCTCCTATTGTGTAACTTTGATTAAGAAGTTAACTGTATTGTATTGTTCTGTTGTTATTGTAGTATGTCAGGTTAAGCTTGGCCCAACACAGTCCTTTTCTCAGACTGACCTGATTTAGCAAACAATTAATTGTAAAATATTGGGTACTGTTATTTTTACTGTTTCAAACAAAAACTAATTTTTGGTACTGTTATTTTTATGGTGCTATGTATGTCTGTGAGAAAAAATAAACCTACCTAGTTTCTGGAGAATACAATTATATCAAGACCCATTTCTCCTACCACAGTGGTTCCACCTTTTTCTCCCAAGACACCTTTAATCCACCTAGTCTTTGGAAAAGTGTTTCTACCTGTGTCCACACTATTCCGAAAAATAAACCAGTTTTTA
Organism: Aurelia aurita; assembly: GCA_004194415.1. NCBI lineage: Eukaryota > Metazoa > Cnidaria > Scyphozoa > Semaeostomeae > Ulmaridae > Aurelia > Aurelia aurita. The sequence continues at coordinate 84,352 of REGM01000501.1, forward strand.
CATCACATGACTCAAATTGTTCTCAAAATACAAGAAATAATCTGGACAAACACAGTAGATGTCGTTCTATCTCTGTCCACTCTCAGGCATTTTTAAAACCACTTTTCCCCATTCATCCTTTAATAAGCCGTTCAGTTCAGTTCCTTTAATTTTAAAATTCCTCTACATACAAATCCACAAAAATAATACATTACTCAAATTGAACAAATGAATACACTTTACAATATTAATGAAATACAATTCAAAGTACGATACAATGAGAGCATTTGCATGTAGGGAATTTCTTACAGGAGGAGCTCTCTCAATAGGTAAACTAATCGAGGAGAGAGCACCCTCTTAGTTAAAAACTTAGTTTATACTTGAAAAATTTGCTTAGATTTAACTTGCAGAATGTTATCATTGCAAAATGTTAAGATCTTATGACTGATAATTGATAGAAAACAAATGTAGTTTAACTTGAAGACGGAAGTTGATTACAGAATATGCTTGTTTAATCAAAGTAGGGATGCTGTTCCAAGATTTTGCACCTGCGTACCTGATAGATTTCAAGCCATATTGCAGACTGTTTTTACGTATCAGAAAAATGTCACCTTTACGGGCTTGCCTGGTAACATATTGATGAACATGTGAAAGCAAATAAAAAAACTCATGAAAACAAGAAGGGGAGATCCTATTAACAGATTCATAGACAAATGTCAGCAGCTTCAATTCGAATAGATCCTGCAGCTTAAGAAGTCGGAGAGAGAGAAAAATAGGAGAAGATGAAGCAGAACGATTTTCAAAGGCGATAGCTCTTACAGCTTTCTTTTGTAGAATGAAAATTGGTTTTATGTATGAATCATAAGTAAGACCCCAAACAACTATTCCGTATTGGAGGAAAGAAGCAAATAAAGAGTTATACAAGGAAACCAATACATTCGTAGGAAGTAGATGTCTCACCTTAAAGAATATACCACACGTTCTTGCTAACTTTTTGGAGAGTTTGTTTAAATGACATCTCCAAGAGAGATTTTCGTCAAGGACAAGACCGAGGAATTTGATGTACTTAGCTTTTCTCACATGTTGCTTACCAAATCTTATGTCAACAGTGTCAGTTAGGGGCTTTTGTGTCGAATGAAAAATAATAAAGTTAGTTTTATCAACATTCAATGCAAGCTTATTTGCATCCATCCACTTTTTAACATACTTCAGTCATTGTTTACAACCTTTTGAAGTTGTTCTAAGTTAGCTGATTCAAAATAAATGTTGGTATCATCAGCAAAAAGATAAAAAGATAACTTGGACGAAGCCTTAAAAATGTCATTAATATAAATTAGAAAAAGGAGTGGACCAAGAACAGATCCTTGTGGGACGCCACAAGTAACATTTTGATTATTGGAATTGTGGCCATTAACTGAAACATACTGCTCCCTGTTACTAAGATAAGAGCTAAACCAAGATAATGCTGTTCCTCTAATACCATAGTGATCAAGTTTTTATAGAAGGATTTGATGATTAACAGTGTCAAAAGCCTTTTGTAAATCTAGAAAAATGCCACATCCAAACTATTAATTATCTAAAGTATTTTTAATTGATTCTGTTAAACTTATCAGTGCATGGTTCACTGAGTGACAAGCACGAAAACCAAACTGAAGATTGTACAGGACAACAGGGGGGAATTTGGTTCTAAGCCAATCAGCGACTTTGTTTATCTTTGAACAAGCCAATCATATTGCTTATTTAAACAATAGGAACAATAGTGGTCTTGACGTAATAGATGACTAACAAGATTGTAAACAGACCTCCTCGCAGCTTCTCGCTGCAAAACCACTGACTCTAAAATGGATGGGATGCACTACACTTTAGGGCCCTACCAAAAGTATCATGACATTTTCACATTATTCATGAGTTAATCTGACTTCTTACCAAGCACATTTTTATTATCTGCCCCACAAACAGAAAAAACATCAACAAAAAAATAGGTATTTTCAACTGTTTTTGCTTAGGCCCATCGTATCGCTTCTGGTGGGGATGGTCATTGTCATTTCGAAACGCGCTCCTTGGACATATCTCCGCGAAATTTCTGTGTTGCACACTGTTCAAAAGGGAGAGTATCCTCTTTGATATCGAGCGTGGTGGTATCGTTTTCTGCAGCACCACAATTACACTCAAATGGGCCAAATTCCTGAGGCAAACTCGACGAAAAACCGTAACCACTAATGTGACAAACAAGATTCAAAATATTACAAGGTACTCACCAATCCGTCATTTGCTAACCATCATAACTGGATAAGTCCACAAATCTACAGGCTCCATGCGAAAAAGACGAATTTAGAAAGGACAAATTAAATTGTTTCCACAAGTTGGACCAGCGCAAGGCAGTCTTCACCGCGCTACCATGTTGATGAAATGTCTACGCCATCCAAAATCTGAACTGAAATGGCCCACAAATGATACGTCTATGAAAATAGCATTTGTTTGCATAAAAAAGTTGATTTCTGATCCTTAGATAATTCTTTTTCAGTTTATTGTAGTGAAAAGTTGGGAAATAGACAACATTATAAATTTTGATGAAGGGGTCAGGTCAAATGAAATGTGTAGCTCATTAAGATATCATACGATCGAGGAGTCTGGAGTGTCAAACATATTCCACATCCAAAACTCGTTGATTGTTGTTACCTTGAATCTTTTTGCAAGAAACTTGGCTTTGATCTTTGTAGTAAGGTTTCTTAACTCTGGGCCCAATTTCTATAGCGAAAGTTTCTTGTGGTATTTCTTCATATTCAGAAAATTGAATTTCTCTGTTTATCATAATTAATCGAGGACCGCTAATACACGTATTTTTTTATAAGAAACTAAGAATTTGAGCCAATACTGAAAGTTTCTTAAAATTATCAGATTCTCAGTACTCGGAGTTTCTTACGAGTTTCTTACTGACTTCCATAACAATCTTCATGTTTACTTCCTGTGCCCTCGTAAACATTTCAAAACGAAGTTTTTGAAGCTTTTTCCAATGTTTAGACATTACAAGTGCCTTCCAAGTAATATGATACAGGAAACAAGTGAAAATAAGGTAAAAATATGATAAGGATTTCCTTGACTAAAATAAATAGTTTCTTAACAAATTTTTTCCCAGTACTGGAGTTTCTTTACTTTTTTGGCGATCTGAGAATTGAGTTTCTTATAAGCAGGTTCTTATATAAAAAATATGTGCATAACATTTTGAACTCAGAGAATTACAAGAAAGAAGCAAATCATAAACAAAAGTTATACTTCTTGGAGCAAGGGAGTAGGACTTGGAGCAAGGGTTGGAGCAAGGGTTTTTTGGAGCAAGGGAGTATGGACCTAAAAACAGAGGCAGAAATTATAGGGGTTTGTGGGCAACTGCTCCCCCCCCTTCTCAACAAAACTTTGGAGAAATTAGCAAAAACGATGAAATTGTCGGAAGTTTCCAGCTTTTTTAGTCGGCAAATTTGGCCATTTTCTCAATGTTTGCCCCCCC
>REGM01000501.1:88981-118741 GCA_004194415.1 Aurelia aurita
ATATGGTGATCAAGACCTTTCAAATGACTTGAACAGAAATATACTCGAAATGACTTTACGTTTCATCCACGAAACTGGTCGGTTTGATTAAGATCTTTTGAAACTGCAGTACTAAGCAGCCACCAAGTCCCTTAACGTAAATGTTCTTTTTCTTTGTAAATTCCGTTTCACATTAGATGTCAGGCATTGTATCCAAAAAATACAAGAACGAGCTTGCGCTCTTGTCAATATTTCATCCTCCACAACCCTGACCCGACATCTAATGTCAGACAGAATCTAGTATAGTATCCATTAGTTTTAAATCCTTAGTAGTGTAGTTTATATGTTTTAGCATTTATTAGTATTTAATCGTTTAGGTGTAACATGTTTGTAGTTGTATACTTATTTGTAATCTAGTTGAATGTTTTATGTAATGGCCGGGGGGTAGTCATAGTCTTTTGCTCTCCCTGGTATCGTCCCTGTAGTGTTGTATAGTTGTATAGTAATTAGAAGGTATAGTAGGTAGTAACATTTATTGTAAAATTTTAGATGAATATAAAAAAAAAAAAAAAAAAAAAAACCACTGTCCCATACCTACATGCTCACCCTTCCTTGCTTTGCAGCTTGGCAATTTTTCAATGGTCAAAAGCCTTAAAAATAATGGATATTTTGCACCTGAACATCTTAACCTTTGTTTATAAATCTGTTAATAAGCTATCTCCTTCTTGCTTCCATGATTACTTTCAGCTAGCTAAATCAGGATCAGTAGTGTCAGATGAATTATCTGCAGATATCCATATCCATCAAATCTTGCGAAGATGCTGTTTGACTCGTCGCCATCTTATGAGTTGAGTAGAATTAAAGTTATAGCATGATTTTAGGCCATGCATGAAGATTGCAGGTGCACAACTAGGAATATCCCATGCTTTTATAGGGAAATTACAACTACCCCAAATATGGAGAGGGAAGACATATCCTAGAGGTGTCCACAATCGATTGGCCGAATATTTCACATGGCATCATCATATGATACTTGACTCATACCGAAACCAGGAACTATTGAATACCTAAACGTCATAGGAAGATGCCATGGGAAGTAAAGATGCTGACTAGACCGATCAGGTGATAGGCCTAGATCCCTCCTCTAGATTCAACCTATACCAAACCCTCTCTGATTTAGACTCACATTTGAGCTAGCCAAAATGTCCACATTCGTCTGTTCATGGAATTGAGACTCGCCAAGCTACTAGAGGTGACCTTTTCAAGTCTATTAAAAATACTACCTTGTATGGTTTGCAAACAATTCAATATTTTGGTTCAAAAACTTTGGAACACCGTCCCACTGTTCATACGTGTTGCTAGCTCTACTGTGGTTGTTCGTTCAAAATTGAAAAGATACTTCCTTGATTCATATTTGCAAAACTAAAACTTTAGTTAACCATATGATCTATCCTGTTGAGGTTCATCTGATTTCTGGTTACTATCTTGTCTTTGTTTTTAAAAAAAATTTGGTTCTTTGTTCTGTAGTTTTTAGTTTTCTTTTTTATGGGGGTCTCTCTCTCTCGATTAGTTTACCTACTTTCTTAGAGAGCTCCTCCTTAATCAATCAATCTTAAATACAATCATGTTTGTAAAGTAAATCTTTTTTCATTTATTTTCAGTATTGTTAGTTATTTAGTTCTTAGTGTTGTAATGTATCTTAGTTGTAAAGTTGTTGTGTCTAAATTGTATTTAGAATTGATTGATAATGAAACTTGAAAAACTTGAAGTAGACTACTTAGTTAGGCCAATGCCAATCAACACAGGCACAACACACTGTACATAACATTGTTTTCAAATAAATAGCCCAATTGAATAAGGTTTACCTCCTTGTTGACATGATCTTAGCAGTATGCAGAGAGAAGTACTTGTTTCGATCAATCATTTACCAAGAGCTGCATCCAAAGCTTTTCATTTATACTCCAGTGATCATCTTATTAAAATATACAATGCAATCACCATCCATGTTACATTTTTCTTCGTAAGAGCTTTTGGACTAATTACAATGAGTTCCATTTACTTTTCATCAAAACGAGACTACCTCATAACACAAGCAGTATATCAGTTCAGGAGCAGCGAGATGCTAGGAATTGTGTAGTTAATCTAAAGAACTTTTCTTGGTGGGTCTGAAACATTTTGGCGCGAGAAAACAAATAAGTAGATCGATGAGTGTAATCCCGGAACTACGGAATTAAGAAATCCGGAATAATAGTGCAGCAGATAAAGGCAAATTTAAGTATGGATTGTGCACATTGTGATAAAAGAATGAGATTTGGCAGACATAGACACTTTATCTACTGCGAGAGCTCCTCCTTTAAGAAATTCTTTCATGCAAATTTAGAATCTGTTTGTTGTGTACCTTACCTTCCTATATGTATATTTGTGTCCTTGTCTTCTACCGATTTTGCTGTGTAAATTTATATTATATGTAACCTGTTGTTGTTTTGTCAGAAAGATTTGTATGTTGGAATTTTAAAATAAAATGAACTGAACTGAACTGAAAAAGATGAGAGTTGGACTCATTCTGAAAATCGTCCCCATCCCCTATTTTTAGACGGGGGTACTGGTGCCCAGTCCCCATAGGAAGACACAACTTTATCTGTCATCTAGAGAAAGATATTAACACGAAATTTGGTAGATATAGACAATTTGATGTACTGAACAAGATTAGAGATTGAAAATTCTGAAATATGCCCTCAATTCTGCTTTTAGACGGGGGTACTAGTGCCCAGTGCCCCCTTTATGGATACCATTTTATTTTTCGTATGAAAAAAGATATTAACACAAAATTTTGTAGATATAGACAATTTGATGTACTGAACAAGATCAGAGTTTGAAAAATTCTGAAATATGCCTCAATTCTATTTATAGACGGGGGTACTAGTGCCCAGTGCCCAGTGTCCAGTGCCCCCTTTATTGAGACTATTTTATTTTTTGTACGGAAAAGATATTAACACGAAATTTGTTATGTATAGTCAAGTCAAAAATTTTTATAAGAATTTCAACCTAATACAGAGAATCTTATGCGACCCAGGAAAAGCACATGCTTATCTAGCCGAACAAAGCAGAACAAAGTACAAAATAGTACCGGGTGTCCCAACAAAAAGTACTCCTGTTTGAAAAATCACCAAAATGTGACTGACTACATGGTCGATCTTTAAATTTCTTTTTTTTTGGTAAGTAGATCAAAGACCAAATTATTTTCCCAGGTATAGCTGATCTTGTGATTGGTTTAAAAATGAGCAACATTAGCTCTTTTTAGGGCTGCCTGGTTTTGAAGCATACTGCAAAAGAGCACTGATGATTACCAGATTAATTGCTCTTTGTAAATCAAGCTTCTAGTTTTGTCATAAATATCAGAGAGAAACGCAAACTATCATTGTAGACTTGAAGGACAATGAAAAAAGATTTACGATGTTGCTTAAAGAGTATAGCCCAAAATAAGGTTTTTCAGCCAATCGTGTTATACCCTTTCAGCATTGAAAGCAAACATTTTATTACTTTTACATATATTTGGATCATTAACAAAAANCATCGACCAGTTTTTGAGAAATTTCAATTTTCGTATTTCCATCATTTTGAGCAAAAATCTGTCTCCTTGCAGTGCTTTTTGATGCCGTATTTTCCATATTTATCTTCAAATGATCACTTCCATAATTTTTTCCGCCATTCTTGTTCCCTTCGTGATCACGATCCGCATGCGCTCCTTTCCAGGCCGCGTCCCACGAGGCCTGGATCACAATAGATTCGATCAAAAGGGGGGCGTCTGCAAATTCTGCCCTCTCCGATTTCCAAAACAACGCGCAGGCGCAAAGTGCTCTATGTACAGCGGTCAAAACCTGGTCAATACATTTCTGCCTCTTGCTCCGATTTTGCTGTGTAAATTTATATTATATGTAACCTGTTGTTGTTTTGTCAGAAAGATTTGTATGTTGGAATTTTAAAATAAAATGAACTGAACTGAACTGAAAAAGATGAGAGTTGGACTCATTCTGAAAATCGTCCCCATCCCCTATTTTTAGACGGGGGTACTGGTGCCCAGTCCCCATAGGAAGACACAACTTTATCTGTCATCTGGAGAAAGATATTAACACGAAATTTGGTAGATATAGACAATTTGATGTACTGAACAAGATTAGAGTTTGAAAAATTCTGAAATATGCCCTCAATTCTGCTTTTAGTGGATACCATTTTATTTTTCGTATGAAAAAAGATATTAACACAAAATTTTGTAGATATAGACATTTGATGTACTGAACAAGATCAGAGTTTGAAAAATTCTGAAATATGCCTCAATTCTATTTATAGACGGGGGTACTAGTGCCCAGTGCCCAGTGTCCAGTGCCCCCTTTATTGAGACTATTTTATTTTTTGTACGGAAAAGATATTAACACGAAATTTGTTATGTATAGTCAAGTCAAAAATTTTTATAAGAATTTCAACCTAATACAGAGAATCTTATGCGACCCAGGAAAAGCACATGCTTATCTAGCCGAACAAAGCAGAACAAAGTACAAAATAGTACCGGGTGTCCCAACAAAAAGTACTCCTGTTTGAAAAATCACCAAAATGTGACTGACTACATGGTCGATCTTTAAATTTCTTTTTTTTTGGTAAGTAGATCAAAGACCAAATTATTTTCCCAGGTATAGCTGATCTTGTGATTGGTTTAAAAATGAGCAACATTAGCTCTTTTTAGGGCTGCCTGGTTTTGAAGCATACTGCAAAAGAGCACTGATGATTACCAGATTAATTGCTCTTTGTAAATCAAGCTTCTAGTTTTGTCATAAATATCAGAGAGAAACGCAAACTATCATTGTAGACTTGAAGGACAATGAAAAAAGATTTACGATGTTGCTTAAAGAGTATAGCCCAAAATAAGGTTTTTCAGCCAATCGTGTTATACCCTTTCAGCATTGAAAGCAAACATTTTATTACTTTTACATATATTTGGATCATTAACAAAAAGATCCAAAAGGAAATGTTGTAATTAGTTTGATAATCGAGTTTGGGTGATTTTTTAAACGGGGGGAACTTTCTATTGGGACACCCGGTCCATAAGGGATACAAAACTAAGATACAAGGACAACAGCTATGAAAATATAAGATACAGATAGGCGACTATTGCGATTTTATAATTTCACATGTGATAAATTTTTAATATTTAGACAGAATATATATTTTTAGTTTTTTTACAAAATGTTTTGAGAAGAAATGGTTTTGAGAAGCTTAGGTAAGTTGTTCCATAATCTGGCACCTATGTTTTAAATCTTGAAATTTCCCCAGCGTCTCTTTGCTTTAACGATTCTAAAATTTGTATTCTGCCTAGTTATATATTTATGTTTACATTTATTGTCTCAAAATAGCTCTGGAAGATTAGAGGAAAGGAATTTGTATTGAATTTTGCTTGGTGCATAATTTTTAGGATTTAGTTTCAAATTCATCTTTGACTATATGGAATATATGGAAGAAATGTATGCTTTGTTGAGACAATAATACATAAAATTGCGGTATCCAAACTAATGAACGAATGAAAAGGTAAATAAAAGATAGGTGTGAGTTATTCGCTATCTTCGTGCCGCTCCATGGCAGCCCAAGCAAGCCCCTGTAATATACCATTTGCACAGCGAACCGTGGCTAGCATGTTTTCGGTATGTTTGATAGGACTGGTTTTAATCAATATGTCAGACTGTTGCATGTTTATTTGTATTTGTGGAATTGATTGTTATGTTGTTTCGTTGTTGTTAAAGGGTAATAAGTATGGATACAGAGTTTATAGATGCAAATTGTCAACGAATTCCTACACAAAAAGGTTTTACATTTCGGAGCAATGAAACACCCCCCAGTAACGACCCCGCTGAAATGCTTCCCCGCCAAGGTGAAATGATGACCCGCCAAGAAATTTGTTTCCCCGCCGAAATTTTGCTCTTCCCCGCCGTGATTTTTGTGATCCTGGTCTAAAATTTATAACGTGGGGATTTTCCCCGCTGTCTTTTTAATGCCCGGCGGGGTCGTTACTCGGGGGTGTAATGAAATCGAAATGTTTTTTAGGGGCAAGTGCCCCAGCAGACCAGCGTCCTGGTCCACTATTGCATCTGTTGTTATTTAGTTTCTTAATTGATTGGTTATTTATGTCATTATGTCTAATTTCTAATATGCTTATCCCTAGCAACCTTGGGCAACATCACCTTGTATCTCATGTGTGACTAACAGATAAAATGTATCGTACATCTCATTCCTTCTTCAAGTCTGTGTGTACGAGTATGTCCCCAATGTTCTTATTTCTTTGTAGTGCCGGGAAAGGTTGATTAGGCTTTCCAGGTTTTTGTTTCCATGGATTGTTTTCCAGTGGTTTTGTAGTATGTTGTTGATTTGCGAGGTATTTTTGTCAAAAGGTATTATGAAGGGAGGATTCTCCCCTGTTTTGTTTTGAGTTCCCAAAAAGGGCGTCTCTTTGCGAAAGTTGTTTTACCTTTGGAATTGTTGCTTTATTTCCTGGATAGAGTAACCTCTTTTGATGAGGCTAATTTTTAGTTGTTCTAATTTGGTTGCCAGGGTGTCGTTGTTAGTTACCATGCGTGGATATCTGAGCTCTTGGCTGTATATCACGCTTTGTTTGCAAGCTTCTGGGTGGAATGATTGTTTGTGGCCATCTGTATTAAGGGGAATGGACCGGGGAATGAAACGGGAAATGGAATAGGGAATGGAACGGGGAATGGAACGGGGAATGGAATGGGGAATGGAACGGGGAATGGAACCGGGAATGGAACGGGGGAATGGAATTGGGAATGGAACCGGGAATGGAACCGGGAATGGAACTTTGTACAACAAATATTCTCGTTATCAGTTTACTGGCATAAGTTGAAACTATATTATATCAAACACTTCTATCAAAAGCGAGAAATTAGCAAAGGTTTTAGAAAACTTTGCTCTGAATATTATAGAACTGTTTCTTAACTTTGTGCCCAATTCTTAGAGCAAAAATTTTTGCAGAGTTTCTTAATTTTCAATATTGTGAAGAAAACGTAATATTGTGGAGTTCATTGCAATTAGTTCAAGTTCCTCGTTTGCCCTAATGGAGGAGGGTGTGGCTTTTTCATTCGAACCATTTAGCGAGGCCAATTCTTGCATTAGGATAAACGAGGGACTTGAACTAATCACAATGAAATATTGCGATTTCCCAATAAACTATGGAGAAGTCTTGCTTCCTTAATAAACTCCTTTTCATGGTTAGTAGCATCGTATGGTTGCTTTAACACTTTAACACAACTTTTAGTCCTCTATAAATTGCGGTTGTAACGTTGCAATAACTGCCATGTCTTATTCTTTCGAGCATTTCCAATTCAGCATGATTAAAGGTTGGAAGCTCATTGGTGAAAATTCTCTTCGGTCTGATACGATTGCTAAGATTTAATTTTACAATTCGTTGAGGACTGTAAATATAGCATTTTGAGCCCAGAGAATTACAATAAAGAACCAAATCATAAATAAAAATCATCCTTTTAGTATGTTCTGGGTTATTATTGTATTTTTTTGCTTATTACACTATGCAACTCACCTCTGATCGCTTCTAGTAGCCATATTTTCTGGAAGAGGCTACTAGAGTTTGTTATGAGTGGTTTCTTATCGAAATGAGTGTATTTCCTGAACTAATTCCTTCTCTTTGTAAACGTTCCTAAGTTTTTGTAAACGTTCCAAAATTCGGATTCATAGCACAGATATGAAATGAGTTAATCGAGCCCTCGTTTTGTCCTACTTCTTTTCTAGTCAAGTCACTGCGCAGGAAGTGCTTCTATTCCGCGAGCAGTTGTTCCATTTAATACTTCTCGGTGTTTCAATTTCCCTGGAGTGCTATGCTTCGAATGTATTTTCAGATATTAATCATGCGAGCTTTTCGTCAGCGTTCCAAAGGTCACAATACAGAAATAAGTTGATCTTTGCTCGGAAGACTTAGAGAGAATACCGACCGGATAATTACACCTCGTTAGATTCTCGGGACCGCATTTATCATGAAAATGTATATGCGCAGAGTCTAACGATAGTAACAGCCTTTGCGCGTGTCAGACCACTAGAACGTGTCAGACTCGGAACAAGGCAACCAATGAAAAGTCTTGTTTCAAGTCTAACTCAGTGTGTGATAAGAGGATTTACCAAATTTGAGTAGACTTACGAACTGGATAGTGTGACCCATAACACTATTCAAACCTCTGTGTAGTACCTGCCTTCCTACGACTCTTGAAAAATTTGTATCTAAATGGTGTTGTAACTGCCCCAGGGGGGACACTCATCACAAACACATACGGGGAGGTCAGTCCGAGAAATTTTCAGGCAACCCAAAAACATCAGTTCAGCTTCGTTGCGACCCAAAAATATCAGCTCATTTTATACTTAGATACGTGTAAAGGCACATAAAATATCATGAAACAATGCAAATTTGAGGTCAGGATTGCCTCTACAGACCCTAGAAATATCAGTATAACTATGTTTGATGCCAAAAAATATCATGGCCATCATTTAAGTTTATAAAGACCCAAAAATATCACTTTTGGCAATATTCTGACCCAAAAATATCGGACTTACCTCCCCGTATGTGCATGTGCTCAGTGTCCCCCCTGGGGTAACTGCTAAGAAAATTGCAATATGTAGCGTCTCTAGCAAACATGGCTTGCGGATTTACTGAAGAGAAGTTACACCAATGAGCTTCCAACCTTCAATCATGCTGACTTGGAAATGCTCGAAAGAATAGGACATGGCAGTTATGGCAACGTTACAACCGCATTTTATAGAGGACGAAAAGTTGTGTTAAGGCAACCATACGATGCTACTAACCATGAAAAGAAGTTCATTAAGGAAGCAAGACTTCTCCATAGTTTATTGGGAAATCGCAATATTGTAGAGTTCATTGCAATTAGTTCAAGTCCCTCATTTGCCATAATGCAAAAGTACATGTATTTTTTGTTATAAGAAACTAAGAATTTGAGCCAGTACTGAAAGTTTCTTCAAATCATCAGATTTTCAGTACTCGGAGTTTCTTACGAGTTTCTTGCGACTTTCATAACATAAAAATCTTTATGTTTACTTCCTGTGCCCTCCTGAACATTTCAAAACGAAGTTTTTTTAAGCCTTTCCAATGTTTAGACATTACTCAAGTGCCTTTCAAGTAATATGATAAAGGAAATTTTTTCCCAGTACTGGAGTTTCTTAACTTTTTGGCGATCTGAGAGTTGAGTTTCTTATAAGCAGTTTCTTGTAAAAAAAAAACGTGTACGTGGCTTTTTCATTCGAACCATTTGGTGAGTTATCTCATCGGAAGGGGTTTTTAAACTCTTGTTCTTCAAGGGTTAGAGATACAAATTTGAAAAATGTGCTGCAACGAAAAACAACACAAATAATATGATCCAAAATAATATGAACCACACACTCTCGAACTCTCAAGAAAAATGAACGCTTTTTTCGAGCTACTGAGGAGGAGTTTAAGGGCGTATTCTTTTGGAAAGCTGAAGTCTTGAAAGTATTCTGAAAACGGTAAATTTTGCAGAGAAAAATATCAGTTACCAAAAGAATGCGCATTCTGAATATGGTAGAGATCGGAGAGATGGTGGAGAAAAATGCAAAAAGAATACACATTCCGAAAACGGTAGAGTTGGCAGACTTTGAAGAGAAAAATCCCAAAAGAATGAAAATTCTGAAAGTGAGAGATTTCAAATATAGTGCTCGGATGAGCGAATTGAAGCCATTGCAATGCACTGCTGTACTTTTGTTATGCATATCCCAAGAGAAAAGAATTTACAATATTTTATTTTATATTCGAACTTTTTGTAAACTTTTTCATTCACGAAACAAGGCACTTTGCGATATCTCCGAAGTCTTCCAGCTTCAGGAGCAGGTTTCAGATGCCTCGGATCTCCACCGTTTTCAAAGGATGCACAAAAGAATACGCCCTAAGCTTAGTTCAGTTTTTTTAAATTTAAGCATTCCCCATTCCATTCCCCGTTCCATTCCCCGTTCCATTCCCCATTCCNGTCTGTGGGCTTCACATACAGAATGTTTTTGTTCCTAGTTTGTGAATACTGTTGTGTCTAAACCAATTTGGTGTTTATATCTTTTTCCATCCGAAAAATAAAATGGTATCCGTGAAGGAGTACTGGGCATTAGTACCCCGGTCTAAAAATAAATTTGGGGACATACTGGGTACTAGTAACCCGTCTAAAAGTACAATTGTTCAGTGCATCAAATTGTCTATATCTGCCAAATTATGTCTTAATATCTTTTTTCATACGAAAAGTAAAATGGTATCCATAAAGGGGGCACTCGGCACTAGTACCCCCGTCTATAAATAGAATTGAGGCATATTTCAGAATTTTTCAAACTCTGATCTTGTTCAGTACATCAAATTGTCTATATCTACCAAATTTTGTCTTAATAACTTTTTTCATACGAAAAATAAAGCGGTATCCATAAAGGGGGCACTGGGAACCAGTACCCTCATCTAAAAATAGAATTGGGGCATATTTGAGAATTTTCAAACTCTGATCTTGTTCAGTACATCAAATTGTCTATATCTACCAAATTTCGTGTTAATATCTTTCTCTAGACGACAGATAAAGTTATATCTTTCCTATGGGGACTGGGCACCAGTATCCCCGTCTAAATATAAGGATGGGGACAATTTTCAGAATGGGTCCAACTCTGATATTTTTCAGCGTGACAAAGTGTCTATGTCTGCCAAATCTCATTCTTTTATCACAATGTGAACGGTGCATTTTGTTATCCGCTGCACTATAACGGAACTATTTAACTACGGAATTTTGAATTGCGGAATAACGGAACTGTGTCATAGGTATAAATTTCGGAAGACAAGTTCTCTGAAATTCTATCCAGTGGAAGTTATATTGTGAGAAATAACAACCATTGTTTGTGTTTTTCGTATTTATACCTGGGTGTCTGTCTCAATATGTATCCGCCTTTGAAATACTACAAACATTCGAAAATTCAGTAACTATCGATTTTTCCTTATTGATTTGTTGTATGAACGATTAAATTAAATTTAGGAAAATAGGTCATACCATTAGCGGCTTCCTAAACAAAATTCTGAGGTTTTATTAGAAACATGGTTTTGAAGCACACAACGAAATTGCACAGGGCAACGAAAAAGCAGCTCTATCTTTTTGACTCTACAAATTCTTTAACATCATGTACAAAGTCAACGTGAATATCGTTAAATCAAGAATGTTGGCAAGATTTACGATGTCTTCTAAAGCCTATGGCTCAAAATATGAGTTTCAAGCTATCATTTCAAAGTCTTAAACCTAATTTGGCTCAATTTCTATTATTATTGCTAAAAATTATTTGACCTTTGATCTGCTTTGATACAACTAAAAATAGAAGAAACTGAAAAGAGAAGTAGCAACACCNTATTGATTTGTTGTATGAACGATTAAATTAAATTTAGGAAAATAGGTCATACCATTAGCGGCTTCCTAAACAAAATTCTGAGGTTTTATTAGAAACATGGTTTTGAAGCACACAACGAAATTGCACAGGGCAACGAAAAAGCAGCTCTATCTTTTTGACTCTACAAATTCTTTAACATCATGTACAAAGTCAACGTGAATATCGTTAAATCAAGAATGTTGGCAAGATTTACGATGTCTTCTAAAGCCTATGGCTCAAAATATGAGTTTCAAGCTATCATTTCAAAGTCTTAAACCTAATTTGGCTCAATTTCTATTATTATTGCTAAAAATTATTTGACCTTTGATCTGCTTTGATACAACTAAAAATAGAAGAAACTGAAAAGAGAAGTAGCAACACCAAATTTTGCGAATTTTTCTAACGCGGTACATCATTTTGGGACACCCGGTACTTTCTCTATTGAATAATTAAGTCCTCGAGATATGAAAAGGTCTGTTATAAACTACTTATCAGAGAAGCTCTATCAAAAGTAGCTCATTGTCGAGAAACTATCTACTTTGCGGGAACCAGGCAATTTGAAGAATGACATATTTCGTCAAAATCATTTGTCAAAAGATGCCCCTTTTAACAAACATGAATTTCTTGAAGATAGTGCAAAATATACTGTTGATAGAGTCTTACTTTAACTTTCCCCCATAAATTGTATCTTGAAATATTTATATTTGGACAATAAACTATATAGAGAATTTGTGTCCCGCAATTCATAACAGTGACACAGTTCCGCAATTCCGCAATTCCGAATTCCGTACTTCCATAGTTCCATGATTCCGGATTCCTTGATTCCGTAGTTCCGGATTCCTTAAATTACGCCCGTCTCTCTAGATCACACATTATAATCCTATATTCATTACCTAAATTCATAATATATATGACGTCATCAATGACGTCATTTCTCATAAAAACAATAAAGTTAAGTATGTTTCCATATTCTCTTTTTGATTGACGGTTCATCTGAAGATTTTATCCAGTTTTTTTACTTCAATCAGGAATTATCTTAGTTTGAAATAATGAAAGGTTTCACCGTAAAACAAACAAGATATTAAAACTACTCTCTCAGAAAATTGCTTTATTTCCAAAAAGACTTGAGGTATCTTGAATAAACTTGGATGTAAGATGCAAAATGGATAGCTAGGAAAAGTCACAAAAAATAAAAAGCCTAGAAGCTAGCTAAAAATTACACAGACAAACATGGTATGTGGGGCTATTTTAGCGCAGACTCGATAGGAATAACTGGCACAAGTACAAACAATAGGATCGTTACCAATTTCTATTAATAATGATACTGGAAACGCTTTCTCAGTTTTGAAAATGTATGTGACCAACATCAGTTTCTACCGTTCAAGAGCTTTAGGTGATCTTAAAAATTCTTCACAATAGACTAGAAATAGTGATAGAACTTGCTAATTTTCAGCTTTAAAATAATGATAGCGACCACAACCAACTTCTAGGTAGAAAAAAGATGACAAGTATGTCTTTACTTGATTCGAAAAAGAAATGTTCCTAATTAAAGTCCCTGAGAATACGAGATGCAGTTGTCAACATGATAATAGGAAAGGTGAAAACTACATAAGCTTTGATTGAAATGTCCAATCTACGATTCAAATATTCTTAGGACTCTGAATTGCCTTGACTCAATTTAGTTAAATAAATTTTCACAAAAAAGTTATCTTTTCCATTACAGCAAAATATTTACTGAGAAACGTTAGTGTATAATACATTGTCGTACATTTTAACAAGCACAAATAGATTTTTCTGGTCACCTGGGATTATAGCAAAAAGCCTACGTCATACGATCCTCTCAAGCTCTTATAAGGGGATGTAACTTGTGGTCTCTCCTTCGGTAGTTTGTAGTGGGTTAAGTAGCAAATAGAGAAGGGATCAAATTTGACTGGTGCTTTTCAAAGGTTGAACTGATGACATGACAGCATAGGTTGCAAATCTTGAAAAAGGTCAGTGTAAAGTTATGTGACCTATTTCTTTAAATGGAATGGCTTGAAAGAAACTTTGGCTACTTTGCTATAATTCTACAGTTGTACTTTTTGGAAAGATTCAATAATTCCACAATTATAGTGTGTTTCTTCTTTTTTAAGAATTCGAGAAAAATTTGGAAAAACTTACAACCATCATAATTTCTAAATTTTTTGAGAAAACATAGATTGATTTTCAAGCAGAACATACGGGGTGAGTCAGAGAAAACAATCCCCGTTTGAAAGGCCACTGCTCCCTGGATATCAAGACGATAATATTGACAAATACATTATTTAATGGTTGACATATTCAAATATGATTTAAAATTTACCTGACTGAAATCAGCCACTCCGTTTTGAAATTATGAGCGATTTTCAGGAGAAAGCCCCTTGAGGAAACCTTCAAAACTGGCCCAACATCACTCACGAGCAATTTTCCAAATATTTCTGCCTTACAGCAATGACTTGCACATGCTTTAGCATGCTTTAGCATGTTGTTATGTTCTCAGGAATGGCNGGGTGAGTCAGAGAAAACAATCCCCGTTTGAAAGGCCACTGCTCCCTGGATATCAAGACGATAATATTGACAAATACATTATTTAATGGTTGACATATTCAAATATGATTTAAAATTTACCTGACTGAAATCAGCCACTCCGTTCTGAAATTATGAGCGATTTTCAGGAGAAAGCCCCTTGAGGAAACCTTCAAAACTGGCCCAACATCACTCACGAGCAAATTTTCCAAATATTTCTGCCTTACAGCAATGACTTGCACATGCTTTAGCACGTTTTATCCTCTTGGGACGATAAAACCTCCGAGAAGAATGTTGTTATGTTCTCAGGAATGGCACTTGCATCCTCCCACAGGGATAAAGCGTCCTAAAGCACGTACAAGTCATTGCTATTAAGGAGGAAATATGACGGAAATTTGGTCGTGATTTATGCCGTTTTTGAAGGTTTCTCGCAGGGGCTTTTGTAAGAAAATCTCTCATAATTTCAGAACGGAGTAGCCGAATTCAGTCAGGTAAAATTTAGAATTTATTTTAACAAGTCCACTACCAAACAATATATTTACCAATATTATTGCCTTGATATGCAAGGAGCAGTGACCTTTCAAACTGGGATTGTTTTTTCTGACTCACCCGGTAGTTTATAAATGTCTACAATATGGTATCAAGCAAAAGTCTTTCACTCTTAGAAATTTGATGACGTCATATCCTCAAATGAGTTGAAATATAAAATACGCTGTAAGTTCGTAAAATTTTGCAGATTTAAGGAAAGTCCGATGGTAGGATTATAGCAAAGTAGCTAAAGTTTCTTTCAAGATATTCAATTCAAAGAAATAGGTCACAGAATTCTACACCGACCATATCACACTAGTTTAAAGATTTGGAAGCTAAGCTTGACATGACCACATCTACAAAGTACAGTTGTGCTGGTTTCAAAATGGGTTTCACCCTGCTAAGCAAGTTTAGAAACTCAAGTTCATCTAAGGGAATGTAAGCATATGAAAAGGCTCAAGACCGTTTGCGTTGACACCTATCGAGTTCTAGCCTATCCGATGTAATTATGTCATGCTGACCTAGATTAATCACCCAAATTTGGTTCAGCAAGTGTCAACGCTTTTTGTCTTTGCACATGCACGGTTTGTTGTATCCAAAGCTTATACCAGGTGAGTCAGCAAAATGTTTAGACGTTTGAAAGCCCTTAGCTTTTAAACTATCATTAAGTTCCTATCAACTTATTATGTTTGTTTAGCTAACATGTCAACTTATATGCAACAATTTAGTTTGCAAAATCGATCTAATCGTTCTGAAGTTATTGGTAATGAATTTTATGAAAATGTTTCATCTCAAAAACCCTTTAAAATTCTTGATCAGATTTGCTAGCAATTTTTGCTCCACGGCTATCAAAATCAAGCTCTATATGTCTGTCTAATTTCTCAAATATTTTACTTGGCAGATAAAAGTCTTCTTTGTAATTTCATGCACTTTAAACTGTCACGCAGCCTTACTTCCTATTTTCTGTTACCACGAGGCTAGAATGCTTGGAAATTTGATCAAGGGATTTAGACTTGCTCTAGAGGATTTTGAGAAGACCAATTATTATAAAATTGCTTTAAAAGATTCAGCCGATTTTGAGAAACTACATTTTTCTATTTAAATTAACATGTCAGCGAAACAAATGTTATCAAAATATTGGGAATCTAATAAATAGTTTGAAAGCAAAGGATTTCCAAATTTCTAACATTTTTCTGACTCACCCGGTGTTTGCATAGATCTCCTTAAAGTTAGGTACATTTTGTTGTAGAAACTGATTTTAATAGCGATGAGGAAAGATAAGGTTCAAGTCCCTACTGGTTTCCAGAGCACGCAGAAATCATCAAATTTCACGCTGATCAGGCAATGAAATCGCCGCTTCCTAGCCCCGTGAGGAATTTTCTAGCACCCTCACCAAAAATGAAATGGATGCTAAATTATTCCAGTTGTTCACAATTTTTTTTATAAGTCAGTTATAGAGATGTCCGTCCAGAGTTGCTTGTCGGGAAAAATAAATGTCGGGAAAAAAACAAAATATCATTGTAGACTTGAAGGATAATGAACAATCTCAGAATAATGACTCTTACGCAAGATTTACGATGTTACCTAAAGAGAATAGCTCAGAATAAAGTTTTCCAGCCTGTCATTTTATACACTTTAAGTAATAAAAACAAACAGCTTATCATCTTTAAACATATTTTGATCATTGAAAAGAGAGATAAAAAGAAAATTTGATGATAGGTTTGATAATCGAGTTTGGTGATTTTTCAAACGGGAGTACTTTTGTTTGGGACACAGGGTGAAGATTCTCTTACCAATGACTCAGGCATCAGTTTAACTTCAATTGGCGTTTGTACTTCAGCAAATTTTCATAGAAAAAGAGAAAGCCATTTGTGGGTGAAATGCAAAAACGTCCATCAGTCCATATTTTCCCAGGACACACTCTTCGCTTCAAACAACAACGGTTGATTTTAACTTTGTATCACAAAAGCCTTGCATCACTGAGCATTTCTGATATGATAAAACGATTCGATGCGCTTGAGGCACTCGTGAATAGTTTCCAAACATATGATTTCACTTAATCAATGCAAATAAGCAAAAAAACCTTATTTTGGGTTCGTTAATAAAAAGATACCCCGTTTTGTTATTTATGTTTATTTGCATCGAGTAAAATCAGATGTGTGAAACCTATGCATGAGTGGCTCAAGCGCATTGAATAGTTTTATTGACCTTTCTGTGAACTTATTTTGTAGGCCTTCAGGACAAAGCTGATTGACAATTTTGTAGGTCATCGCTGCTCGGCCAAAGGTCATCAGTTGAATTATTTTCAGGGGGTTCTTATTCCAAGCATCCTTTATCTTCGAAGGCTCTATCAGAGCGAATGCTCTGTTCTGATATTTTTGGAGAGTGCTAAGTTTGGTATCCGAGAGGGCTCCCCATACCATGTTAGCATACCTTCAGTGGCTTTCAACAAGTGCTTGATACACATTAAGGTTACTGTAAGCCATCAGACAAAAAATTCTCGATTTTTCGTTTTCGTCATAATCTGATGGTTAAAGTATTTGAGTACCGTTTCAACCAACTCACTTCCAGAAATAACCACAATCACTGGGAAATTTGGGAATTTTAAAAGAAGCAATCATATTTCTCAAAAAATGCGGGAATAGACTTCAAAGGATTAAAGTAAACTCACTTGACCTTGCAGCTATATTCACAACATCCCCTGCTGTTATTTTCTTGATATAACGATTGACCAAGACCGCGCTAAAGCTTTATTGCTTGACCTGCGGCTTTATGTTTGCACTTTCAAGCATAATCGTTTTGCCCGCGCGTCCTGCTTCAATTTGATAAATGCCTGATTTCTCGAAACAAGATTCCGGGGTACTGGTGGGTGCTAAAAATCTTGGTGTACCTAACGGGCCAATCAAATCTCTTGACACTTGGCATACAGGGTCACAAAGCATACAACTACGAAAGGTTGTCAGTGATTTATGATAGATCCACTGGTCCGACTTTTATGAGGGTTTGAAAGTTAAAAAATACATTTCAGACATTAACATTAATTTAAAATTGCATTATTTCAAGACAGTACGTTTTATTAAAAATTCGTGACACAATTTTGCAGTTCAGGACCTTAAGTCTTTGGTAAATAGATAGTTTTGGTCGAACAATGCCCGATGGGGTACACCAAGATTTTTTCGCAAGGGTGGTCGATTTCGCCTAAAATCTGGAATAAATCATATGCATTTTTATTTAAGCAACTGGTTATATCTTTATGGTATTCCGCGTTTAATTCTGCTTCGAATAACATAAAATTTTGCTTGGTATAGTTTAAGGAACGGCCGTTTTGTCCTTGTTTTCAATTGTCTTGCGTAGTCTTTGTTTTTGTTTTGTGTCTAAATTTCGGCTGCATGGGAGATGTGCGAGTTCACACCCCAGGCAGTTTCGTTCAAGTAATTCTGTAGTTTTCTTGTGTAGTAATCCTAGATTGTAGCTTTGTATTCTTGTAGTTTTGTAGTTTTTGATGATGATATAAAAAAAAAAGAAGGAACGGCCGTGGAAAATAGAGTTTCTTAATCGCTGTCTGAAGGGTTACAGTAACCTTAAGCAGCAGAGATTGTGGTAAGATGTTTTCTCATGAATAGCAAGTCCTAGATACTTCGTTTTATGAACCTGTTTTATTCTAGTATCATCAAAATCAAATGGTGGTAGCTCTAGCAGTTGATCTGCCTTCGATGATGGTCAATAAACATGAACTCGATTTTCTCAGGGTGTATGCTTAACGTATTTAATCTCATCTACTCAGAGATGTTTTCTAATTCCGCCTGGAAGTTTTGCATCAGATCTCCAACTCATTTGATGAGAGTGTGATTTCCGTGTCATTCGCATACAGGTTAGCCTTAGATAATTGTAGGCATGATTTCAAGTCTTAACCCTATTCTATATGGGTAAATCAATTCCCCTGATTTTCTCAGCAACCGAGATGTTTATGGCAATGCAAATTGGTACACATAATTACCAATCAATTTTGATTCTAAAAATAGAATTATATGCTAATTAGCCACACGACCTGTTGCTTGGCAACGCAAAAACAATGGAAATTTACTGATTTTGGTTCTTCTCCTAAAAACTTAAATTTTTCAGAGGCAAATTGTAAATTAACAACTTTGAAGCTATCTATATGATGGATAATGATTGTTCTTGATAAAAATTGCCAAACATTATATTTTTTTAATTCTATTGATATAAAAACTGTCAATCAAAGTCATACATGATACCCCAGCAAATTTGCTGATGCCATATTGGCATTTTTGACCAAGTTTAAGTCATATAAACTAAAGGAAATTGATCTTGAATTGTTAATTGATCAATTTCAATCACAATATACAAATTATTTCATATGTTTATCATAAATAGGACGTCATATGTAAGTTCATTCATTCATTCATATATTTATTTAAAGTTGGTATTTACATAGCTTTAAAAGAATAAAGCTAATTTACACCAACTATCTACAATAAACCTAAAGTAATACACATTAATTACAATTAAAGGAATTCAGTGTCTATTTAAAAATTGTACAAAGGCAACTGGTTCCATCCCAAGTTTTGCTTTCCTTTTTGAAAGCTGCAACAGATTCTATATTCTTTACATCATCGTTTAGGGTATTCCACAGCATAGCTCCCCTAAATCTCAGGGAGTTTATCCCATATTTTATTGTGTGAGACCTCTGAGGAAGTTCGCATAAAACTTTCTTACGTAAGTTATAAGTTATAAGTATGACGTCATATATCTTAAATTTTGCTGATATCAGCAAAACACAAACATTTATATATCAAATGCAAGTAGACTTCAAGGCAAATTGATTGGTACCAAATTCATTGAAATCAGATGTGTATGGGAAATGTTATGCACGTTTTAATGGTTTTCTTTGAGACCTCTCCAAATATGGGCATGCCATAGTCACGTGACCAATTATATGACAATGACTTATTGTTTATTTGATACAATATTAAATTTTATTAAAAGTCAAAAGGTTCTAGTCTTTTATCACGTGTAGTTTAAGAGCAATTAGAGGGAGTTTGCTTGGGGGGCCTTTTTTGCCCCCCATGTAGATTAGGGTTTTAAGAAACAAAATGAACAGCAGTAGGCCTAGACATGATCCCTGAGGTATCGCACATGTAGCTGGCCAGGAATTTGACTTGTGACCGTTTTAAGAACAATACTTTTGACCGCTAATAAGATACTTTCTAAACCACTCTACTTCTGTGCCGTCAATTCCATATACTTTCAGCTTTCTGATAAGTATTTCATGATCTACCATGTCAAACTTCCATATATAGAGCAACGGGAAAGTTTAAGTCCATAAGGATCAGCCCATAAGGGATCAGCCCATAAGGATGGTTTTGAATCTCGAGAATCCCTAAATATGGGTCTCAAAATGTAAATGTTCCTCTAGAAATGGGTAACTTTTCAAATTGTAACAGGACACTTGTCGAGTTTTTGTTTTCAATGTTTTAATTTTTTGCATTAGTTCTTAAACTTGGTTGGTGGTAACTTTATCTTCATAATTGTGTGTTTAAAGTGAAATGAAGCTTGATTCGTAGCAAGTTCAAAAGGCTTTTCCCCTCAAAATCCTTAAAAATGGGTATGAAAATCGACCGAAAATCCTTAAGGATAGGTCTTTCCCTAAAAGTTGGACGGCACGTCCCCGTCATCCCAAGACTCAAGTTACCCCCCTCCCCGGGTAGATTAGTTGGAACACCATCTGGACCGGGTGCTTTACCATTCTTTAGATATTTAGAGATGTAAGCATTGTTTTCTCGCTCATCATTTTGAATTAAAATCTTTCGTTCACATCAACGGAATGCAAATACGCACACGGATCATCGTCTGGCTTCACTTCTAGTTTACTCGCAAGTTTTGGAACTACACTGGCAAAGTGGTCGTTAAGCTTTTCTGCAGTCTGATTTTGGTCTTTCACGACCCTGTCTCCGTCTTTCAGTTCAGAAATCCTTATGGTACCCAGGGTTCTATGCAGTATTTTCTCAATAGGATTATTTTTGTTTTTAGACAAAAGTTCCTAATAATACTTCGTGTCGTGACTTTTGAAAGTCATATGTTCTTCGTTACGTTATTGCGGAGAATCTTATATTTAGGCTTCTTTTTCTGTTTTATATAAATGATCTTCCATTGCGCTACAGAAGGGAGATGCGAATATGCATGCAGATTTCCTATTACTCCACAATCTTGGATGCACTCTACATGGTGTTAAACGCTAAACTTGTAGAAATCGAGAAATGGCTTTAAAGTAATAAGTTATCCTTGAACACCCCTTGAACGTAGAAAGAACACAGGCTATGATAGTTGGGTCAGTACCAAAAGTAACAAAAAAGACAGTGCAGCTGCCTTCTTTGCTGCCAGTATTCAACGTAAGTGGTACTGATATTGACCTAGTGAACAGTAAAATACCTTGGTCTGCTAATAGACAATAGCCTAACTTGGAAGGCGCAGATAGAGAGTATACAAGGCAAAGTTTCTCGCGCAATTGTCATTTTAAAATGCCCTTCACCGAGGTATTATAGAACCACATCGAAGCAATTGTTGCTCCGTTTGGGGCTGCAGTGGAACAACGAAAATTAAAGTCTATTCAAAAATTACAGAGACAGGGCTGCCTGAATTATGTGCAATTTTTTGGATGCACCTTCTTTTCCGATATGCAAAGCACTTGGCTGGTTGTCTGTTAAATAATTGATTTTAAAAGAGACATCTACTATGATATACAAATGTTTGAACCATCTTGCACCACAGTACCTCAATGACCTATTTGTTCGACTATCAGATGTTCACACAAATGAGCTAAGAAACACTAAAAATGATGTTGCAGTTAATGCGAACAGTAAGTGGCCAAACGGCATTCTCATACCGTGGTAAAAAAGTGTGGAACAGGCTTGAAAACTATATCAAATAGGCCCCTTCAGTCTACTCCAAATCAGAGTTGAGACAGTTGGGGTGCGACAATCTTTTATTTAATTAGTTCAGGTAGCTTTTTGTGTACATGCATACATATTTATAAGTAAATTATTTAACTCTGTTATTAGTTTTAATTTAAGAGGATCAAATTGTAAAACAATTTTTATTGAATTTCGTACCCTGTTTAAAAATGTATAAAATAGGAAAAATATATGAAATTTGAAGGAAAGGCGTGGCGAAAATCTAGCCTATCGTTTCTTCTGATTTTGAGTTTTCTTTCACACACCTACCCACAACCTAAAATTGTTCTATGCTCCTTTTTTTATGACGGGATCTTCTATCTCTGTTATTGACTGGTTTGTGGAGAAAACATCTAAGCATTTTTCTTGAGCCCCCAACAATTTCAGTTGATGCGAAGTGCACGCTTGCCCAGTGGGCTTAAATCTTTGATGAGAGAGCACTGCCATCTGCAAATAGCAAATTTCATATTTGTGATCTAGATCATCAGCTCTGAGGGGCAGCATTGATTTGTTNTATGAAATTTGAAGGAAAGGCGTGGCGAAAATCTAGCCTATCGTTTCTTCTGATTTTGAGTTTTCTTTCACACACCTACCCACAACCTAAAATTGTTCTATGCTCCTTTTTTTATGACGGGATCTTCTATCTCTGTTATTGACTGGTTTGTGGAGAAAACATCTAAGCATTTTTCTTGAGCCCCCAACAATTTCAGTTGATGCGAAGTGCACGCTTGCCCAGTGGGCTTAAATCTTTGATGAGAGAGCACTGCCATCTGCAAATAGCAAATTTCATATTTGTGATCTAGATCATCAGCTCTGAGGGGCAGCATTGATTTGTTTATCTATCTGAAGCTAAGAATTAAGGTACCTGTATCATGTCACGCAATAATTAAATGTACATTAATTTAAATTATTTTGAAAAAGCACTAACAGTCTGCTTCTACAAGATTTCAATGCCTCTTGTCTCTTGATTTTTAGTGTTCTCCAGTGTTTTGTGATCTTTGCTTCAATTTTGGACTTTCTCATGTTTACCTAACTAACCCGTACGTTGCCTTACCCTAACTAAACCCTAACTAGCCCTTTTTATTTTGCTTTTGCTTTTTAGTGTTTTCCAGTGGTTCGTGATACTCACCTCAATTTTGGACTTTCTCATGTTTACCAAGTGGTTTTTTTTCAGTTTAAATAATGTTGTGAATTAAGAGAACTGGATCTGTATAAAAAATTCTTTATAGTGTTGCTTTAATTTCCTTAAATGCCATGTGCTCCCCAAGATCCTTTGCGGTCTCACAATGAATTTCACACTGTATGAAAATGGTTTTGGCCTAGCAATCATGAGGCTGTATGGGGGCTGTATTGTCTCTTCAACCTTCAAATGAACGTTGTTATGCCTTTACTTTTGAACTAAAAAAAATATTTTTGAAAATAATTGGAGGATTAGGAAAGCTTTGTTCCTTGGCGAGATTTGTGTTCCCATCATTTTGTGTTTAAAATACGACGTTTACAGCCAACATGATGTTTTGATGGTTTGCGCACATGCAAGAAACATTGGGAGAATAGGGGCTTTAAGACTTTCATGCATCATCTTCGCTTTATCCCTTTGATTTGAAGTATTTTCCACTCGCAGTCACGTTAAATCAAGTTAGGAATAATTAACACTATTGGGACCGGGTGATTTTGGACATGTCGAGGGCCGGCGGAGGGGTTCTGATTCAGCCACCTCGGTAAATCAGAACTGCTGAGCGATAAAAGCTTGAGGATTGGCTGTTCTTATGTATTTTAATGTGGGGAATGCGAACATGTAACTTATTCTATTCTAATTGTTGTATATTCGACGACATCATCGTTTTTCTTCTTTTTGGCCAAAATTGGCAAAAATTAGTACTTGTACATAATTGTCTCAAATTTTTTAAAAAGAGATAACATGCTCATTTTTGCATAATTTTGCAGGAGAAAGACTGAATTTGCATAAAAAGCACGTTTCTTTTCATTTGAATACGACGGTTGAAAACAGCAAACTTCGATTCGTGAACTGGCAAAATGAGACCGATGCATGCTCGCATTTTTGTTCTGCAACTGTTAACTGTTACACAGCAAAATCAGCTAAAAATGAACGAAAACGACGAGAAATAAGGCCAGGAGGCAAATAAAACTTGCATATGTATAACTGCTACACTCGTAACTCAACTTGAGTAAAGCTATTGATGATTTATTCTCTGAAAAGTGTTCTGAGCAGTGGCAGCGCCAGCCGCAAAAATGTGGAGGGGACAAAGGAAGATGGGGGTTTGGTAGCGTAGCCCCCAGGAAAAATTTTCGGGGCCACGCCCTTTTTACTCTCAGGAAACACCCTTATTTGTCTATCAAACTCTAGAGATAACTACTTAACCCCTCCTTAGATATTTTTTCAACGGATTTAGGCGAATTGGAAAACTGACCTCGGAGAAAAGTAGGGGGGACTTGTCCCCCCCATTCCCCCCCCCCGTGGCTCCACCGCTGGTTCTGAGATCCGAAGGAACTTCATGCCACAGCTAGCAGAGTTTCTACTGAGAACGGGGGTCATGCTTTGTTTTCCTTCACACAATTTACCAGATTTGGACGCTCGATCCAAACCTCTTGTCTGGCAAGTAAAAAGGTCTATTCATCAACTTATAATTACAGTATATTATCTAAATTCATTATAACAATGACTTCATCAGTGACGTCATAAGTTACAAAAACAAAACATGTATAATTGATTTCATATACTCTTATTGAGTTCTACTGTAGTTGTTGCGAAAATTTGGTTCCATAATCTTACTTCTGTCCACATTTATCTTGGTTTGAAGATATAATGGTTTGACCTTGAAAATATAAAATGTACATTAAAATCTAGCAGGGTTAATTTCCTATGACAAGGTAATCTGTTTCGTTAAACTGAATTGACACTTGATGCTCTTTTATTTAACAGCCGTTTTATTTAGCTTTGCGCATTCTAAAGTAAAATATGAGCTCAGCTGCAGCAGTTTTGGTCAGCGACTAGTGGGCTCTCATGAAGTGCCCATGTTCTCCAAAGGTCCACCTCCACTTGCAGTAGTTTTGGTCGGCGACCAGCAGTGGCGGACTGGCTAAGAAATTTTCACCGGCCATGGAGTGTGGCCCGAAAATTAAGGTGTGGTAAAGAGAAAATTTCGTTGCAATCAGCGGCATGGTTGGTGCAAATTAAGTGAAGGTGTTAAAATGAAGTGGTAGGAAAATTTTCGAGGACACGCCTTCTACTTTGGCTTAGAACACTTCTACAAATCCCTTGTTTGCCAGTGCTAAAATAGGATTTTGACCATTTTGTAACAGATTTTTTATAAATTAGCATCCCACATCACTTTCTTCATTAAATGAATATACGGCTATCTTTTCCCAACTTTGAACTAAGGCTCGAGCTTCAGATTATAACTAATCGATTTTTAAATCCCCAAGTCATCATGAAATTTTTTTTCTCTGTCCATTCATGTCGAGTCTTTCGAAAAGTTGATCTATGTTTTGCTATCTTTTTCAGTGTTTTCGAGACCGAAAATATTAAGAATCTCAAGAAAGGGAAGACTAAAAATTTTACAAAAATCCTTGAGTCTAATTATGAATTTTAGCTCAAATTAAGTCATAAATCTTCAAAATCAGTCCAGTGAACGATTTATCGTCGTCTGTCAAAAGTGGATAGTTTTCATGTTTGGCGCCAGCGGTATACCTGGTATCCCAAATAAAAGGTACAGATTTCATTAGGGCTAGCGATGCCATCTAACTCCAATAAATTCGCAATGACTCTAGAAAATATCGTATAATATGATCTTATTATTGTTCAAATTTTATCAAGTCTATTATTGATTTATTCACTGTCTATTCTTCAAGAATTTGCTAAGGCCAAAGCGGCAAAGCTCTGGTTTGGAGGTGAAAGCAAGCTTAATAATTCAACTTTGGAAGCACAAAAGTCAACGAGCAAGGTATCTATGTTCCAGGATTTTTAAAACTTATTGCGAATTGATTGGAGCTAAATTCGCATTGCTAACCC
Source organism: Aurelia aurita (assembly GCA_004194415.1). NCBI lineage: Eukaryota > Metazoa > Cnidaria > Scyphozoa > Semaeostomeae > Ulmaridae > Aurelia > Aurelia aurita. The sequence continues at coordinate 114,506 of REGM01000501.1, forward strand.
TGATCAAATCTGTTAACTTTTATTTCGGACACCAAATAGTATTTCGTAAACGAGTTTTTAAAACCTTTAACTTCATAGGTCTTTTCGTGGCGTCGATATTTAGAGCACACATTTCATTGTCCTAGTTTACTAACAAGGAACAATCTTAATATATAGTGAGATGTCCATTTTTCGAAAGAGGACATCAAAGAGAAAAATTCCTCTTCCTCCGGCCACGGGCCGGTGGGCCGGTGGCCCAGTCCGCCACTGGTGGCATTTGCAAACTAATATCAATATTACTGTCAGAATCGGTTTTGAATAAATTGTAAAGATAGCTAGGTGCAAGGTGCAAGGTCAGTTATTGCTTTATACGTCACCGTAGCTGTTTCACTTTTTATCATATCAGTGACAGTAAGCCATTTAAGTTTCTAAATCAAAAGGGTCACAGATGTATCATAATTGCTATTCAAGGGCGTCGCCAGCCTTATAAAAGTGGGGCGAACAAAGGAAAAAATTTGGTTCTGTAAGGTATACCCAACCATTTTGACACTATTTTTGTTTACGAATAGATACCACGTGAGTGGACATGCCCACCCCAGTCCACCCCCTGGCGACGCCACTGCTGCTATTCTAGACAATCCTTGCAGCCAATTTTACAATTTTTGCAAAGTTTTCAATCTAGTTTCGCCACAGCTTCCCCACACTGAGCAACAGTAACGAAAATGTGGCTCGACAATGCCATGGTTCATTTGTATCAGAGTATCTTTGTGTACGAATTTCTTAGCATACTTCAAAAAACCTATAGCACGAAATACTTCGGTACCCAATCTCTAAAATATGGAATGGCCCCATGATTCTCCCAATTTGATTGGAACCTTTGGATTTTCAACTTAGATTTGTATGAAACTGTTGGTTACATACATTTAACCCTATTTCACATGGGGTATTTCTGTGATATTTTGGCATATTTTGGCATGTCTTTTGCTCTGAAACTACAAAGCATATAGCAATGAGACTTACCTCAATTGTTTTTTGGACAAAAAGCTTTTAAAACATAACAATGGCAATCAATTTATCAAGTGATTAGTTGCTAGGCGACCAAGAAACAAATGAAAATTAGCAAATTTATGGCTTCTTCGCAAGAAAAATTCTATTTAATTAATTAATTAATTGACTGATTTTAATTCAAATGGTCTTATGTAATGGCAAACACCATGTAGATTCAAAATATATACTTTCAAGCAATTTTTAAGTATCTATTTTAGAACAATTAGCATTTAATTAACTCTTGTTCTCCTGTCAGAATCTCACTTCCGTGTTTTCATAGCATTCCTCATATTTCCAATCCATGTTGACTCAAAATGCATTAAACAAGCAAGATAAAGCTAATTTGTTGCAAAATTTTCAATTCATACACTTATTCATCCGAAAAATGATGTCATAAATGTACATAACGTCATATAAAATTTTGCTGATGTCAGCAAATATTGAAAAATTATATATCAAATGAAAGCTTTCATTATTTTCAATCGAATGATGCATGTTTAAAGTCAATCAGAAAGGAAACAAATAAATTATGGGCGTTTTAAGATTTTTTTGTCGTCGACCAATCTCCAAATATTGTGCTATTGTGGTCACGTGATCAAATCTAGAACAATGAAATATTGAAATTATAATTGGTAACTAAATTTCATTAAATGTTACTAAGGTTTGGTTGTCATACCTTTTGTTGTTTAGGCACAATGTAACAAAGTTTAGCTGGGGGCCAAAAACGCCCCCTCCCATGTGAAATAGAGTTAACATTTAAGAAGGTTTGGCAATAAAATAGTGCAGAATTTTGAAAATATTTGACCATTCCATATTTACCATTCCATCATTCCATCATTTGTATATTTACTATTCCATCATTCCATTCCATAATTCCATATTACATATTTTAGTGAGCTAGCCGATACCTAGATATGTTGATCCAAATCAAGATTACTGTCATTTTGAACTCCTAAATATTTCACATTTTTAATTGGATCAATATCAGAACCTCCAATAGAAAAGGAGGCACATTCTTTTCGACAATATTCTTAAAGTTTGGTTGGGAACCTACAGCAATTGCCTGCATCTTTACAACATATAACGACAGTTTGTTACCTTGCAAACATTTGTTTACACTATCGCGATCCCTATTCACAGTAGTACAGTATTAAGTTCTTTGATATTTTTAGAAGCATATGAAATACTTGTGTCATCAGAATACATTTATGGAGAGCCAATAGAAGATCATCAATGTAGATTAGAAAAGAAGTCATCCTAAGCATGATCCTTGCGCAACACCACAATCAATATTATGCAAGTCAGAACGTGAACTAAATTTAAATTTACAGAACTGACGTCTGTTTTCTAAGTAGGATTGGAACCATGAATATTCCAGGCCATCAATGCCACATTTCTTCAGTTTCGCGAGGAGAATCTGATGATTGACCGTGTCAAATACTTTCTTGACTTCTATGAAGACCACAGCAGTGTATTTTCCATCATCTATATTGACGTTCCAATCAATGGTATTGTCCCTATTGCTACAAGCGGGGCACAAAGTGCCCACAGCAAATATGATCTGATGTAGTGTCGTCACTTCGAAACATAAAGAGCCGAAGTTTTGTGATTTTTTCTAAAATTTAATAGGCTAATTAAACATTTGATTTGTCTTTAAATGGTAGACACTGATCACGTGACCCATGTCTTTCCGACACATCGTCGGGTGGTAAATTAAAAAAGTGAGTCTACTTTTCTCCAATATGATCAAGAGATCATCAAGAATACCACCATTCGATAGCTCGTGGTGAGAGCTTTCAGCTGATGTATAATTTTACTCATTTTGGATGACGTCAGCAATTTCAAATTTAATGTCGTCATCAAAGTTTATGACATCATATAATTAATAGCAAATGTAATATGTAAAACTTAATTATCAAATATGGTTCTCTGGATCGTTTTAAATGATTGTAAGGCATTTCAGAGTATTTGTATCAATAATTAGGGCTATTAATGAAAGAAAGAAAAACTGGTGTAACTAAATAATGAATACATGAAATAAATAATAAGTTTAAATAGATACTATATTGCTGATTTTTGCTCATTGATGATTATTGACACATTCTAGATCCATTATGGAAGGAATCATTAAATAAAACCTTAAATATTGCTAATTTTGACGATAGTTAGAAAATATCTCATTTCCGCCAATTATGACGTCATAGTGACGTCATGGATGTAATGAAGAATAAAAAAAGTGTCCTATTGAGTAGATTTTGTAACTGTGCACCATTTTACGAAGTCTCGCCCTCGTATCTGCTTTATTGACGAAGTTATGAAGGGAGGAGGGGCACTTTGTGCCTACCGGTACCTGTGTCGGACCAAAGGTCCAAAAAGCACCGTAATAGGGTTAACCCTAATCCATATGGGGGGGGGTGGATTCCACCCCCCCTCAAGGTTTTATTTGCCGCGCTTTTAAACGACATCAGCTATGTCCCCCAGTCTTCCGTGACTTTTACTAATTATCTATTAGCTACATTTTGATAAAAAAAATTTTGAACAATATGACTCACAGGTCACGTGACATGCCCATATTTGGAAGCAGGTAACAGAAAAATCGTTGTTTCCAATGATTTCAATGGCAATATTTGCTTAAATTATGAAGTATAATATATCAAACGAATCAGCAAACAAAGGGCTTTAATTTGATACCGGAATTTATGGAATTTGATGACGTCAGCATTTTTTTAATATGACGTCATTTTGGCAGCCATTTTGGGCTAATTAGCAAATTTTTTAAATATTTTCCACCTTTTTCCATTAAAAACACTTCAATGATGCATTTGTGATGGATAATCACCATTTTGCCGCTTCTTTTTGCCTATTTTTACATGGATCAAATTTATAACATAAATTACGTCATCAGAATTGAACAATTTCTGCCAAAATATCATTCAAAAATAGCTATTTACGATAAAATAACATTTTTCAGCAAGTATTTTGACAAACTAGACCAAAAACCGCATACAGTTCCTGCAAAATCTTCGTTAAACTCAAATTTAACTTGAGAACCTGATTTTGCCCAATTTTCAACTTTATGACGTCACTGTGACGTCATAGGGCGTGGCAACCACACCCAAATTGTGCTACATGTTGCAAATTACTTACTCTATAACTGTGCCAAGTTATACTGAATTCTGGCGAGTCTAAGGCTGTTTTCAGAGGGGGGGG
>REGM01000502.1:7968-18573 GCA_004194415.1 Aurelia aurita
GTAACCCAAATATTCGCTCGAAATTGATAAGATCGGAGAGAAAAGAAAACAAACCATACGCAGAAAGCATAAGATGTACCCAAAAAAATGCTAAAAAACGAGGACGTCCTTGCAAACTTTGCCCACATATGGGACAAACCAATATGATAAAGAATGAGATGGCAGGTAAAGTTTCCAAACTTTCTGGAGGTACCTGCCAAAGCAAGAACGTCGTTTATGCTGCAGAATGCAAGAAGCATAACATTCTCTACGTTAGTTATACTTCGACATCAGTTAGCCAAAGATTTAACAAACATAGGAGTGATGTTAGGAATGATCCTAATGCTACGGAACTCGGAAGACATTTTTTTAATAGCCAGGATTTTAATTTTGATAAAAACTTGAAAGTACACATTTTACAGCAAGTGGAAGGAAATGAAGCTGACCTAAGCAAATTTGAGGACAAATGGATTGCTAGACTAGACACGAGAGAGCCCCGTGGAATGAACAGTACCATGGGAGATCTAGCAAAAACTCATTATAAACTTTTCCCAAGTTTCTAATACTGTAAGTGTAATAGACTTTCTTCTTATTTCGAGTTTACCGTTCTAATTAGTTATTCTAATTCGTTATTAGCAATCTACGCCACATTATTAGAAGCAGGAATTCCATGGACATTCTAAGAACTCTTAATCGAATTTATAATTCTTTCCCTTATCGTTATAGTAAATCCTTGTAATTTACACTCATTATGACTGAAGAAGATCTACAAAAGATCGAAATATTTCACTAAAAAGTTCTTGTTTTTCTTGACTTTATTATTATTATCATTAATATTATTATCAATTTATGTTCAGTTGGCTAATAGTTACCCTGGGTACCAGACTCTCAAAAGTATGAGAGTCTGGTACAGTGCGCCCCTAACCTCTTCCGGTGCACATCGCCCAAGCTCATTTGAAAAATAGCTTAGCCTATTCAACAGACCGGAATCTAGGAACCCTGGAACCAGATTCCACGAGAGTCTGGTGTCCAAGCCAACTAACTGGAATCACATTGAAGACGAAGGAGTTCTTCGCCATTTGCAAACTACCGAAGATTACTTAGCGGGACCAGCAGGAGTTATGGGGGGAGACATTTCACCAAAGAAACATAAGTGAGTCACAGTGAAACTGGTCTTCTGATGCTATTGGAATGCAACGAAAACAAGTGGGCCTAAGTAGGCACATACACAAGACAAGATCAGATAAGTTCAAATTTCGGGAAAATGGACGTTCCACAGTATAATGGAGTCAACGGAAGACATATTATAATGCAAAGAACCAACAAATATGTGGTTTAACCTACCGTAATTGTTGTGATGTGGATGGATTTCAAAAAATTGACAGGACCGAAGTTTGAGCTCACAGATCAAAGAAATTGCACTGCGATATATGAAATCTTAACTTACAAACGAAAACGACAACTTAGAAAAATCATAAACTTGGCTGAGTACATGTTAAGCAACTGTTTAAGTTCTCAACCATGCAAAAGTTATTTAATATATAAATTAATTGTTATGTATGAGAAAATTTCAGGTCAGGTGCTGGTCAGATCTCAGCATGACCATATAGTTTGCAGTCATTGGGAGCAGGAGGCATTGCCGTCCCACCTACAATATTACAGAACAATTAAAAAGGCTACTTGTCATGGGGCTGCTGTAGCCAACCAATATGATAGTCTGACCATACCACTGCAAGTGTTCTTGCTATGAAGATATTGGTGTCAGCACTAGGTTGTTGGATATTTTTATTGTGAGTGATGGAAAAGTTTACACAATTTTTTATAAGAAACTTGGATCAGCCTGTAGCATTAATAGTTTCTTAGTTTCAAATGGAAGGTTCACTTTCTAGTACTAAAAGTTTCGTAATTTGTTTCTTATTTTTGGCACAATAGTTAGGATGTGGTCTCAGACGCTACTACACTTATCTTTTTTATAAGAAACATCTTGTAAGAAACTGTAGGCTCAATGCCCTACCTGAATTTAAAAGCTAAGAAACTTTTGTAATTTGCAGCTTTGATTTTCCCAGGTCACTCAAAAATGTTTTAATATTGTACAGTAATAGTAAATGTTTTGACATTGTTTTGAGTACAAATTATATTGTAACATGTTTTGAGATCTTACTCAGTAATTTGGAAGCCCTCCTAACAAACATGTATTAGCTTTACACTTAGCACATTAACATTATAAGAAACTCAATAACAAAGTTTTGGTAGCAAAATGGCCCAAACATGTAAGAAACTGCCTACCAACCCTGGACCCAAGTTTCTCATAGCAAAAATACATGCTACAGATATTTCTGACATATAAAACAACATTTTGCAAGAAAAACAAGTCTATCTAGTCTATCAAGATATCTAATCTATCTAGGTTCAAAACATAAAAGTCCAATAAAATAAAAATTATGCAAAACAAAGGTACAGTGCCAAATTTGGCATAATTTCCTTGAATTTAACTTCTAAAAGTTTCTTACTGCTTCTCAGCCATGCTACTAGAGTTTCTTAGAATGTCTATTCTCTAAGATAAAATTTAGAGTTTCTTTGACCAATTTCTTATAAAAAAACCTGTGTATTAATTTTCTTGCATAGTAAGAAAAGAATGCAAGAACCGAAAACCATCCAACTGACAGTGTTTTCAAAATTTATACAAGTTAGAAACAATTGCTGATTTTGCAGTAGGGTGAATAAATATTAGCCCTATCTTTACAATTTGACTCATTTGCAAAATTGACCATGACATTGCTTTTGATTCTCAGTGACCTTTGCTTCTCAAATTGAGCCATATGGAGCTGGTGTTGCATTTTTATAATGAAATTTGCTCTAAATTTGTACCATGGTTTCTTAGCTTGGTTTCATATCAAAATTAGCTAATAGCTTGCATGCAAAGGGGCGTTTTCACTTGAGCAAAACAATTTCTGCGCAAAGTAAAAATAAAAAGTTCAAAGAAATTTGACTTTCGGAGAACGGGGTTTAGTCCTCCTGCAGTTAGGTATAGACAGTTTCTTCAAAAGCTGCAATTAAGCCATATCCACATGCACAGAACAAATAATAGCATGCAGCCAATATCAAGCTGTGTCTTTTATAGACCCATGGTACTAGATTTTCGTCAGGGAAAATTGATGTGTAATTTCCTTATCAAAATATCTCTTTATTAAATTAAGACCTGGTTTTTACAGCTTGGCAGCTTGGAGATAATGTAGTGTGTTATTCACTGTCAGACATTATGCTAGATCATAACAAATGCAAAAAATTAATCTAATTTTAAATATAGTCTCAATGCTGATTTAATTGAACTCAGTGTGTTCTGGCTTTTACGTTCTAATGGCAGCGTCTTCCACTCAACGATTGTTCTTGCATAACAAAATCAGGAATTTTCATATCAATCTTGTTATTAATAATTTTATAGAACATAAATAGTCGCAATACTAATCCTACGTGTCTCCAAGGTTGGCCAGCCAAAGTTCTCTAGCAGTTTGGTCACTGTGCCTGTTTCTTTGCAGTAGTTATTTTCCACAAATCTTGCAGCCTTTTTCTGTACTCTCTCAATGTTTTCCTTCTGGCCCTTAATATGGATCCCACATCCCAAGATTTCGTTTAAGAAGGCTAAAGGTCTTTGGCTTTGTTGACTATTTTTGTGATATGTTGCTCCCATTATACCTCACAGTCAACCACTCCAAGATAGGAATGATGGGTAACCTCTAACGTCTTTCATCTGGTTCTCACACACACATGCCAAAACATTTTCAACACCTACTTCTTCGTCATAAAGGCAGCAGGCTTTGACACCACGGCGGTTGTTATAAGCACAGAACATTGAGTATTCATTATTGCCAATAACGGCTATATTACAATTACTACTGGTTTCTCTTGGCCTAACTTCCTTGCGATGAGAAGGTGCAGCTTAAATATAACTTCCTTGCGATGAGAGGTGCAGCTTGAAATATAATACAATAGGCCTAACTAAAAGTGACTTTCCGAATCCAGTTGGCAATATATATGGCGAAAGTGTCTCGTCCGTCGATAAAAAACGCTTCCAACGATTTAAACTGTTCTCTGCTAAGTTCCACGACACTTGGAAAATCTCTTTGATTACATTGTGACAGTATATCTTTAAACTCAATCGTTTTTGCAGTGGCGGTCGCCATCTTAATAAATCAATCCATCAATACTGAATCAAAGTTCTGCGTTTTACCTCACAGCTTAATTATTTCAAGTACTCGCTGTTGTTTCGCTATGACCTTTGGTACATACACGGATATGTATGTAGGCTCCTGATTGGTCAATATGGACACATCAGGACGAGGTTAGGCGCGCACTGTACCAGACTCTCATTTTTTTATTTTGAGAGTCTGGTACCCAGGGTAGCTAACAGTAAAATAGCTAAAATATCAGCTAATTAACGCAAATGTCACTTACGAAAAAATGAATATATCTTTACAAGTTTGATAAAATCACACAATATAAAAATAGATCTAAAAAAGTTAATTCATAAAAGCTCAAGTTCGGAATAAAAACACGACATAGCTTGCAGGGGCAATTTTCGCCTTGCCAATCTTTTATTTTTACTTTAAATTGACTGATTGATTCCGAATTCCGTATTGTTGGTGGTAACATTTGCCAAAGTTGTGGACCTTTAAATCAGATGCTTTCTGTTCCACTGTTAACAGATTTCACCCAGGGTTGAATAAATTCATTGTTGTTACGCAAATTGTAACGACTTACATTCTCATAGAAGATTTCTTGCATAAATGAAGGCTCCAGGTCATTTTTCGTTTTGTACATCTTAGTCATAAGCATCTCCAGCCCACTTTGCAAATCAACATTTGAAAAGGGGCAATTCAGCAATGGACCTGCAGGAAAATACAGTTTTCATCTAAGTAGCATATTATAAGTAAAGATCCATTGCAATATCTCCAACATTTCTCTTGTTTACACGCATCTCATTGCTGTGCTGTCTCCATTTTCAAAACTAATACAAACCCTTCATGACTACGCTGTCCAATTCTATTATCTCAGCTAATTCTACTTTCTTTATATTTCATATCTTATTTTTTTTACTTGAAATTGCTTCATTTCGTGTGCACAATAATGAGCTGATCATACTCAGTACAGTTATATTTCATATATTCTGTTAGTATTCCTTTATCTCACTTCCCTGACCTTTCTTTTCTCCTTTGGCTATCCCAGTTTTGTTTCCTTCTCTACCTCTGTAAATGAATTTTCGCTACTCTCTTACTGTTTTTCTCGTCATGCACTCCTTGTGCATTTCATCAACTATAGCTCATTCTCTGTTACCTTTCTTGCATGATATTCGCACAATAACTCTCGTCAATCATTTTCGGGAATCTAAACCCTAGTTTTTATTATTCTCTAAATTACTTATATTCTGTCTTTTGTCCTAGAAGTTCTATATCGTTTGGTCACTTCTTAATGTAGCCTTGCACCACACTAAAGTCAATTCAAACAATGATATAGAAGCATTGCATTCTACTCTGTCTCTCCTGTCTACTCCGAGAGCTCTTTGTACTGTATTCAATTCACATACTTTTATTGTTTGCACCATGTATCTTTAAAGTATCTGAATTTTTTTCGATCATCTGTCTCTATTCTCGCTCTTCCTTCTGTTTTGCTATTCCGTCTGCTCCCTCTAGAACTAAGGACTCCTATTATATCAGTAAGGTCTAATCCGGGTTCATTTCCCTCGATGCTTGCTAGGGTTTTTTATACTTTCTAAAGATTAGCAATATATTCCATCCTGTTCTTTCAAGTTGCTCTACTTCTCCTCTCGATCCATCTGTTCAGTGTTTATATCATTTCCTCGCTAACTACTTTCACTGCTGTTTACGCATTGTCAATTCTCTCAAGATCTACTTAATCTATCCAGTTAACTCGTTGCCCTATACACGTTTTTTTATAAGAAACCGCTTATAAGAAACTGTAGGCTCAATTTTTTAGAACTTAAGAAACTACCCTACCTGAATTAAAAAAGATAAGAAACTTTTGAAATTTGCAGCTTTGATTTTCCCAAGTCACTCGAACATATTTCGACACTATAGAGTAATATTAAATGTGTTGACATTGTTTTGAGTGCGAATTATGTTTTTACATTATTTGAGATCTTACAAAGTAATTTAGAAGCCCTTCTAACAAAACTATATTAGCTCTACACTTAGGGCATTAACAACATAAGAAACTCAGTAAGAAACTCTTGGGACCAAAATGGCTACCAACCCCGGACCCAAGTTTTTTATACAAACTATACGTGTAACTTCTCTTATTTCCTTCGTTGTTGTCATGTTCCTTTAGTTTCTCTCGTTTGCCTACTTTTCTCTTTTATAAAGAATTATAGCAATAGTCTTCTAATGAAAGAGCAGTTTGTTGTATCCTGAGAGTTACATACTAACGCTCCTCCGTCATACCCAAATTAACTACATGTATCCTCCGCATAAACGGGCGATTATTTTGATAATCCGTTCTTTAGATAGTTTGAGCCCCCTTCGTTGCGTGTGAATAAAGTTTTATTGTAAGAAATAGTTTCAAGTTAATCAACTAATGAAATAAACAATCAATCGTTACTGCACCCCTCAATCCTTGTGTGCATTCCGTGTTCGATTCTCTACTGATATATTATAAACTTCCTCTCTCTCATTCGAAACCCCCCTTTCAAGGTCTCTTTCGCAGCAGGCAAAACCGTTTTCCTTCCCTAGAGCCTGCGAATTAGATTTAGAACTCTGAGTAAGACATCTAAACCCCATCTAAACCTCCTATTTCCCTTCTATCTCCTTCTACAGCCTCCGCCTACCATATCTTAGCTGGAAAAAGGAAGCGATCTAAGAAAACTCTAAACCGATCCTCTCGTTTTAGTCCTATGCCCCTCACATAAACTTTTCCTCTCATTGTAGCCTTGGCCTAGCCATACAAAAATTAGATAAGAAACTTTGAGTAAAACATCTAAACCTCCCATATCCCTTTTATCTACCTTTTAAGAAAACTCTGAGAAGACATGCAAACCAAAGACTACGCACTCGTTTTAGCGCCATGCCCCTCAAAAGAAACTTGCCCAATCTCATTGGAGCCTCCCTTGAAGCCCGTTACCTACAAACAAAGCTCATTGTATTGTCTTTGCCTTGCCATACACAGAATATGAATGCGTCACAGCTGGACATGCTTTTATCTTGCATTTCAATAAGTTTCTATGAAGCTTTTCAACATCAAACAAAGAGGTAGCACATTTCAATAACACATGGGCTTCGATGTAATCTAAAGTGTAAAATCCGGACCATTGGAGGTTAAGGAGCATTTGACTTTTTAGTCTTATGCCGCTTAGAACTGGCTTCCCCCCTCACTCGAGACCCCTGTATGGCCCTCAGTTATCCTCCTCTAGAGCCTGCCACGTCTTAGCTGGAAAAAGAAAGCGATCAATGTAAAGCTACCCTCTTTTTTTGCCCCTTCTTTCAAAAAGGAACTAGAGGTAAGATAAAACCCCCATGTACTAATGGTCCGGTAATGAGGTTATGTGTAAAGATCATTCCCTTGGGCGTAGAAGCTTGGATGAAAAAGCAACTGCCCCAGCCCCCATTTTGCAAACCAAACAAATAACCCCATTACGCACAGATTCAGACTTTGAAGCAAATGTTGGAAATGCTAATTTCCATGGTAGAGACGCAGCTTTAGGGGAGTTTTAGTTACCGTGTTACCGTGCCGAGAGGGATAACAAAGGGAAGACAAAAGGTTTCGGGTCATTCCTATGACGCATCTTAGTATATAGATATCTCGAATTGACTTGAAAGTTGTTCATGTTCCAATAAATTCAGCAGTTCTTCCCCTATGCCCCAATGGCCTGCATATCCCGAGCCTCCCCTGAAATCTGGTCTGAAAATTGAGAGCATCAGTATTGATACACCTGCTCCATTCCAGATCATTACCTTGATGGGTAACCTCCTGGTAACACATGTCCTGGCCTGGCATAGGTATAACACCACAACAAGACGTAAAATAAAGTAAAGCTCTTGAGGGCCGGCTGTATGGCTTCGCATGAGTCAATAATATGCTCCTCAAGGAGTATAGAACAAAAATAATCCGTAGAAAGAAATGCCTGAGCTGAAGGGGGCAAAGGAATCTTAAAGACCTCCTGAATATATGTACTTATTGAAAGGTGCACTATATATAAACAATAATTTTACATTAATGACAGGAAGTTATTTCATAAAAGAGATTGTTTCGGTTGTTGACATATAATGTTTTTTACCTTTTTTACCAATCACGGGAATAGGAAATTTGTGCAGGTACCGCTAGAGTACATTCAAAATTTACGGCTTTCCGTTTAAAGGATTGCAGAAATTTCCAAAATATATTGATCAACAGAAAAAATATGGCTATTACATACATACATACATACATACATACATACATACATACATACATACATACATACATACATACATACATACATACATACATACATACATAAATACATACATACATACATACATACATACATACATACATAAATACAGTACATACATCTTGCTCCTTCTCTTGATCGTTGAACAAGTTTTTGTTTACTTACATATCATACAATGTGGTAATAAATGTTGAAAAAACTTAAATCAGACTACGGTACTGTCTATTTTCTTATCAAATGTCTTATCAACCCTCTTAGCTCAAATCTCTTATCAATATTAACTGTGTTTGTTTTTGTTTAACGTCCACAATGATTTTATATAAAAGTACTTTTAGATTCCGTTTCCTGAAAATATCACCATTTCCTCCCTGAATCTAGTGTTTGTATTTCCAGTTTTAAGAATCTAATTTCTTACTTGTTTCAAGAGTACTTACTTTACTTGTTTCAAGAATGGTTATTTTAAAATCAAGTTTCACTTTACTTTTGAATCTACTTATTTTGAGAAATCTTTTTTTAATTTTAAGCAAACAATTACTAAACAAGTAGAAATATTCTAATCAAGAATTCTTGCCAAGAATTGTTTGGTTACCTCACGGACAAGTATGAATGTGCTTCTTTCAAGAAATATTGATCTTCAAACTAGTTTTTTTTCTCATTTTGAGAATCAGAAATTTGCTGTGAAGTTACTGGACCTCAAAAAGTCACATCAGTCTACGCTAATCAATATAAAACGTTCAGAATACAAGTTGGGAATGCCTTCAAGCAGAACACAGACCTTCGCCATGAAAGTGAAATCTTAGCTATTCTAATCAGGGATTTAGAAAAAAGAAATCAAGGAAAAGCAAAAACCATCGATCATCTCGAGGAGTATGGTCGTCGAGATATGATAGAGATTGGAGGTATTCCTAGATTCCGAGAGGAAAACTTCGAAAATATCATGATCGACCTCGCTCAAAGGCTGGAATTGAAACTGGTTGCAGATATCATCGAGACATCACATCGAAACTCCACTATGGATCAGACTGCCATCATCGTGAAGTTCAAGTCACGGAAAACAATGAAAAAGATGATGACTCGTGAGGCGGCCAAAGACAAATGCAAGAAGAATAAGATTTCTGATCTTGGCTAACAGATTCCTCCACACGACCCGAATGGTTCAGAAGCTGGAAAGATTTATGTCAACGAGAGTCTTACCAACAGATTGAAAAATCTTCTCCGCCTGACTAAAATCAAGAAAAGAGAGCTGAACTATAAATTCGCTTGGTCCCGTAACGGCCATATCTACTTGCAAAAAGATGAGAATGCCGATATCATCAAAATTGACTATGCAGCAGATTTAGATACTCTAGCGTAAGACTTCGTTCTTTTTAAATTATCTCATCATCTATCTTAGAACAGTTTTACCCATACATTTTAGTATTAAGCCCCCTTTTAATGTCCGATGACCGATGATAATTATTATCCAAACTTTCGTAATATAGTCCCTGACGAGAAAAATGTCATATGTTGTGACTGCTGTAATTTTTGGCACAACCTATTATGCTGCGGCCCAAAAAAATCTGAATATGTCGACCTCTCAGAAAATTGTGAAATTTCTTGGTTTTGCCGCCCATCTCTGTACACAATCTTTCCATTTCAAATCATCAGTGACGAAAACTCACTAAAGTGCTCAACACTGCAAGTTCTAAATCCGTTACCAAGTTCATTTCCATTACAAATCCTTCAGTATGCAAGATGTCAATAATCTGTGGCAACTGCAAGCATCTCATTCAAAGAAAATATACCAACTTAACAACGTGGTCTGTCGGCATCATTGAGAGTAATCTTATGACGTAGTGTTCAAGCTGCAGAATAGCGCTTTTGTCTTCTCAGCCATTTTACTCAATTTGCAACCAGGAAGTCTGCGGATTATCTCTCAACTCAAATTTTTCTTGCAGGTGTAACTCATCAGTAACTCCGTTACGAAACTAGGATCACCTTAGTTACTAAGACACATGCATGGTATATCTAAAAGAACATGCCTTTCTTTATAAAAATGACGTTAATTCAAACTTTAGAAAATTCTCAGATTTCAGTTATTATGACAACCATGATTTCCATAAGCTATGTAACAAGTATTCCCATGGCATTAAAATACAATTTATTACTTGTTAACTCTTTGTGCCCCCCCCCCCCCCCCCCCCCCC
>REGM01000502.1:36149-59569 GCA_004194415.1 Aurelia aurita
AACATGTTTTACCAAGAACAGTAGTTCTTCCATTGATGTCATCCTTACAAATCGGCCGAGATGCTTTCAAAAAACTTCCGTGTTTGAAACTGGCTTAAGCGACTATCACAGTCTTTTCATAACGGTTATGAAGTCTCATCTTCCTAGACTTAAGCCTAAGGTAATCAAGTATCGCAGCAACAAAAAGTTTGACGCCGAAAATTTCTTGTCAGATGTAAAACTGGCAAAATTAGGTGCTCCTGAGGATACTGAGCAAGCTAATAACAATCTTGTCTGTACCTTTCGAAAATTAGTTGACAAACATGCCCCTCTAAAAACAAAAGTGCTACGAAGAAATAGTGCCCCTTTCATGACTCGGAAACTAACAAAAGGAATTTATACCAGAACGAGGCTAAAGAAAAAATGTAAAAAATATCCTACAAAGGAAAATGAACTAAAGTTTAAAAGACAAAGAAACAAATGTGTTTCCTCGAGAAAAAAGGCAATTAAACAGCATTTCAAACAAGCAACAGAAAATGGACTGATATAGAGTCGTGCTTTCTGGAATCTTTTCAAACCTTTTCTTTCTAGCAAAGGAGGATTAGCTTGTAGTGACATTTCCTTCGTTAAAAATAATGAAATTGTAACCGAAGACAAAGAGCTGACCGAGATCTTTAACGATCATTACATCAACATTGTAGAGAAGTCTAGCGGTATACAGCCTTGCAACTTAGCAGATGCGGTTGCAACTGATGATGATAGGCAAATCATTGGGCTGATTCTTGAAAAATACAAAAACCATCCGAGTATTTTAGCTATCATTCAAAATCTTGAAAACAATTTCAATTCATTTTCCTTTCACGAGATACAAGTCTGTCAAGTTAGGGAACAATTAAATTATTTGGACGGTAGGAAATCAACGGGAGAAGATCAAATACCACCAAAACTCGTCCTGGTGGCTGCAGACAAGCTTGCAGTCCCTTTAGCAAATGCTATTAACAGCAGCATACGAAACTATAGGTTTCCAAATAATGGAAAACGCGCCGTAGTATGTCCTTTAGATAAAGGGGAGGCTAATCGTACAGCTGAACGAAACTTTCGTCCAGTCAGTAAACTAAATATCTTCTCTAAAATCTATGAGAAAAATTTTGAAAAACCCTTAGATGAAACCCTTTCACTTTTCATCGCTGCCTATAGAAAATCATATGACACACAACATGTCTTGGTAAGATTGATTGAAGAATGGAGGGCTAAACTCGATAATGACAATACTGTAGGGGCTATCCTAATGGACTAATCGAAAGCTTTCGATTGTATTCCACACGATTTACTTATAGCCAAACTACATGCGTATGGCTTGGATGAAAATGCGCTGGTCCTTATCTACTCCTACCTAAAACGGCGGAAACAGTCTGTTAGGATCAATAATACGTGTACCTCTTTCCAAACTATTTTATCAGGGGTACCCAAAGGGTCTGTTTTGGGCCCTATTTTATTCAATGTTTACATAAATGATCTCTTTTTGTTCATCAAACGAGCAACAATACATAATTATGCTGACGATAACACTCTAGCTTATTTTTCTAAGACTCTATCAAATTTTATTGATGTGCTGGAAGAAGAAGCTGGAGTTACTTTGACTTGGCTAAAAAAAAATCAAATGATAGTTATTCCAGAATTCCATGCACTCCTTATCAGAAAGGATCAAACAAATACTAGTGGAGAAAATTTCAACATCCAAGGAAAAATGATCAAATCGGAAGAAACAGTCAAATTGCTAGGTATTCAACTAAATTATAAGCTGAACATTGAACAGCATATCTCTGAACTTTGCAGAAAAGCTGCATCACAACTCAATGTTTTAAAAAGACTCTAAAAATTTACTTGGTTTTTATGAAAAAAGAGTCTAGTTCAAAGCTTTGTATATTCAAATTTTGATTATTGCCCTCTAGTATGGTACTTCTCGTCAATTAATTCTTTGCAAAAAATTGAAAAGATTCAAGAACGTGCCCTTAGATTTTTACACAATGATGATCTTAGCTCGTATAGCGACTTACTTTCGAAACCAGAAAGGTGTGCTATGCATGTTTCCCGTCTAAGAGTTCTCTGTATAGAAATTTTTAAAACACTGACAAATTTAAACCCGTCTTTCATGCACGATATTTTCAAAATAAAATCTTCTAATTACTCATTAAGAAACTCAAGTGACTTACAGCATTATATACCTAATCAAGTCACCTTTGATTCAAACAGTCTTCGATCATTGGTACCTCAAATCTGGAATGGACTGCCAAATGAAATGAAATCCGCCGAAAATTTAAATAGTTTTAAAAATATGATAAAAAAAGTGGGATGGCCCAAACTGTAAATGTAACGCTTGTCTTTACGTATCGGGGAATTAGTTTTATTTAGCTAATACATGATATGCATACCTGACGTCACAGGAATTTTTGGGTGGCATACGAGACCATAATGTCGGACGCAGAAAGCGCGCCTTTTTTGTTTAGCGCCAGCACTCCTTTATATGTTGATTGTTTGATGTATGCGTATCACAAAAGCTTGTCAGGTGACCGGAAGAAAAGTTACGAAGAAAAATTAAGGGATGTAAACATCACTGACCCTTACGCAATGAGGAAGACTGCCTTCGACGTTGAGCTGGAAAGATGGCCTAAAATGACATTTGCTGATACTTACTTTTATCTGGTGAATTCTACGAGCAACTTTACACATTCCCAGATGAAAGCCTACAAAAGTCTTGATGCATACCAGTTAGTAGTAACTGGACAGACATATGATGTTATGTGCAGAGAACTAAGGCCGGAATTATATTTGTTTTTTTTGAAAAGTTCGTCACTCGCAGAGCATGTTTTCTAAGGCTTCCAACAAAGTCTGGTTGACTGTAAATGATGACGGTACCGTAGTGAATGCACACTGTACCTGTATGGCAGGACAGGGTTCAGTGTGTTCACATGTTGTTGCAATCCTCTTCTATGTTCAAGGCGTAGCTGAGTTCAAAGAGCGACAAACACCATCCTGTACGCCTGCACTTTGTTCATGGTTGCCTCCTTCATTAAAGAAAGTGAGCTTTGCAACAGTCAGAGAAATTCAGTTTGGGGCTCCGGCCAAAAGGTTTACCAGCATGATATCTGGAAATGGTAGCCACACAGAAACGAGCAAGGCACAGCTAGACAGGCAACAATCCAGAGATGCAGTCCCTGGTCTCTCATGTGATGCATTGCAGTCTTTTCTTGTTGACATCAAGATTACTTGGGTCAACAGTGCTGTCTTGTCAACACACCAAGCTTTCTGTGATGATTTCATTCCTTTTTCTGCAAGGATGAAGCCTCCATTTACATCCTTGTATGATGAAAAATTTGCTGGACTGCCCTACCACTTGCTTCTCACCAAGTGTGATGAAATCTTCTCAAATATTTCTATCACACAAGATGAGGTAGACATAATTGAGGAGAAAACAAGGGGTCAGGCCAATTCAAATTTGTGGTTTCAACAAAGATCTGGAATCATCACAGCAAGCAGGTTTAAAGCCGCATGTCGTACAGACCCTGCAATGCCCTCTCAGAGTCTCATTTCAGGGATCTGTTACCCTTTTATCAAAGCAAGTTCAGCACTGTTGCAACCAGATATTTATGTCAACATAAAAAGACTGCAATTGAGCACTTGCAACAACAGCTGGTTCCTGTTCACCAGAATGCAAAGCTATCAGATGCAAGATTTTACAGATCTGCAAAAGATCCTTTCATAGGTGCCTCTCCAGATTCCATCTTCACCTGTCAATGTCATGGAAAGTTTGTTGTGGAAGCAAAATGTCCTCACTTGTGTAAGACAATGCAGAAAAGCCCTGATGAAGTTGCCACAGAAGAAAGAAGTTTCTGCTTGGAAAATGTCAATGGCATCTGCAGCTTGAGAAAAGATCATTCATTTTATTATCAGCTGCAGATGCAGATGGTAGTATGCAATGTGAAAGCATCATTTTTTGTAGTTTGGAGTGAGAAAGGTTCTTTCATTCAAATGGTTCCAATAAATGTACCTTTCATTGAAAAGAATCTCCAAATTGCAGAAAATTTGTTTAGACATTGCATACTCCCAGAGCTGACTTGCAAGTGGTACTCAAAGAGGCTTGGACAACCATGAACAAGCATTTCCACTGATGACAATGAAGAAAGAGAAGATGCACCTTGCTGCTTCTGCCAACAGCCTTCTTCAGATGACACAATTGTGTGCAGTTCACGATGTTGCACCATTAAAAGATTTCATCTAAGGTGTCTTGGCCTTGAGTCTTCACCAAGATCGAAGAAGTGGTATTGCCCTTCCTGTGCCAAACTTGGCCAGAAGAGGAACATGCAGTTGTGAAATAACTGCTATCACTTCCTACAAAAAACGGCTTTTTTAAAAGCCACCACAGCTGCCAAGCACTCACGATACTTTATTCTCACTTTTGTGTGTCATTATTCTTCTGGAGAGGGCGACANACTTTGTACGACCTGTGCTTGACTCCTTCGTAACATTTAGGCCTACTGTTTTAGTCTTGACGATGGTCTTTGCGCTTCGGAACTCATAACTCCAAGAAATTTCAGCCTACGTTGAAAATCAAACTATTGACATCTAAGTTAGCCTTTGCGAACTGTGACAGTCGATACCACGAATTCCTGTCGCTTTTCAACATGGCGCTACATTCAAACAAACGTGAGTACTTTTTTTTGGGACACCCGGTAGCTTCCTTCAATTATTTCCCTAATAAGCCACTCCAAGATATTGCAAGCGTCATGTGTCATCAGCAAATATTTGATTGCTAGAATCTTGTCTCGATATAAACTATAGATAAAAATCAATGTAACTATATCAATGTGGAATCTTACCCGTACAGTTCTTCTCATCGCTACCATATATCTTGGCTTCAGTAAAGCGAGCTTACTCTCCTGGAAAGACACAGGGCCAACTGAAAATGCAAAATTCTTTCTTCAACAATTGTTACAACGTCTTGCCTTTCTCCCCCAAAAATAATGGACAAACAATTTGCAGAACTTTTCAGCTGCCGCTTTTCCTTCCTTTTCACCGCTGTTCTTTTGTGCTCCATTCTCCGTTTTTTCACACGATTCTTGGATGGATTGTATATAATACTGATGAACTGTGAGTAATCCGGTTAGAAACATGCTACTAAATTTTTACATAAATTAAGAGGGGGCCATGAAAAATTACAGCTGTAGAATGGGGGGTCATTAAAAATCTTAGGAGGGCAATTGAGGGGCTATGAAAAATTTTGTGTGCTACTGAAAATATCTTCCGGCCCCCTACCCGGCATTAATAATGACTAGTCCCTAACACCATAGCTAGCTCGAAACTCTTGTTTTTCTGTTGGTCCAGCTATTTTAAGAGGCCCCCGCATATTTGTACGTGAATCGTTATTTGGCTAATTTACGCGCGTGATTTCGTGATTTTGATATTATTGGCTCGTGAATTCGTGATCAGAGACTACTTCGTGCAGAGTGATTTGTTAAAAATTTGGTCGTTATTTCGTGAAATGGACTTTTAAAGCACGTGATTGATTGATGCGTCTTGAACGGTAATATAAACTTTTCTTACTTTCTTGCGTATTTTCAAGTTAATCACAAACCGAAACTCACAAGTTCTTGGTAATGATTTGATTCTAAACCTACGAAGTGTATTTGCCAGTTATTCAAATAAAAACACAAACCAAACTACAGAATTCTTAAGTTTTGCAACGTGATCGTGAAAATGCTGTTTTATAGTCCGTGATGGCGTGAAAAACGAAAAATTGACTCGTGAATCCGTTATNAATCCCAGTAATCACTCAAACGTATTCATATGCATCTGCAGACTAAATTATTTCCTTCGAAGGTCTTGTGTGTGTTTAAACATCTTCAAAAGTGAAAGTGACTCCGTGAATTTTAGGGCAAATAAGGCCAAGACCCGCAAACACTCGCCCTAGATGAACTCGAAACACCGTCAAAATAGGCCTAAATGGCCGAATATCCTACGGTCACCCACCTTCCTTCTTGCAGGACGTCGAAGCCAGAATGAATATTCAATGAACCACCATCTCATCACAGTACAGTTATCTCCAATTTCCTTTTTTAATCAAATCTTTGTCTTTTGATAACCAAGTGTATTTTATGAAACGAGCTGCTGCTCTGCTCTACAACTTTTTTGTACGCGCCATACCGCGTCCAGGAATCTGGGGCAAAGGCGCGAAAATCTTCAGTGTTGTTTTTGCCTATCACGTCAGCAGTGCTTTCCTTTGGAAAATAAATTCTATTAGGTCTATTAGATGAGGCCCCCACATATTTCTACGTGAAGCGTTATTTGGCTAATTTACGCGCGTGATTTCGTGATTTTGATATTATTGGCTCGTGAATTCGTGATCAGAGACTCCTTCGTGCAGCGTGATTTGTTAAAAATTTGGTCGTTATTTCGTGAAATGGACTTTTAAAGCACGTGATTGATTGATGCGTCTTGAACGGTAATATAAACTTTTCTTATTTTCTTGCGTATTTTCAAGTTAATCACAAACCGAAACTCACAAGTTCTTGGTAATGATTTGATTCTAAACCTACGAAGTGTATTTGCCAGTTATTCAAATAAAAACACAAACCAAACTACAGAATTCTTAAGTTTTGCAACGTGATCGTGAAAATGCTGTTTTATAGTCCGTGATGGCGTGAAAAACGAAAAATTGACTCGTGAATCCGTTATTAAGGTGTACTATGGGGGGGGGGTGCCTCTTTTAAAGTCCAACACTCACAACCGTATGTAGCAATGGGAAATACAACAGTCCTCAGAAGTCAATTTAGTCCTTACATCAATCGATTTGTCTTTCCAGATCTTTTCTAATGACACCGCCGCACTCTTTGATTTTTAGCATACATCTTAGGTAGCATAACTTGTCAACATCTTTCAGGTGTTCTCCATTCACCCTTAGTTGAACTGGGATATCATTCGGGTTTTTCGGAACGTTCATCGTCTTCGTTGTATTGAAAATATTTCTTCATATTAAACCTTTCTTACTGCAGAAAACAGAGATATTGCCATTTTTCATGTTATTTTTTCATTTGGAATTTAGTGCCAAGATAGCCCGAAATGAGCGTCGATCGAGATGACTGATATTTTGGAATTTCCATTTCGCAAAAGTAAGACAGGACAAAAATGCCTAACTTATCTAGGGCCAAAAATATGGAATAGTCTTCCATCTGAGTTGAAATCATCAAACAATATAAATACTTTCAAACAAAAGATTAAACAATTTTGTTCTCCAAAATATACAGAAAAGGGAAGATGACATATAGGTCTTCTATTAAACCTATCAAGCCTAGGGGGGCCAATCTGCCCCCCACCTAGGAGCTTTTCTATTGTATGTCCGTACAAACTGCACTTACCAATATGTAACCTTCTGACTTTTACTTTTTATCTTTCTTACAACCAAAATTATATTTTTTAGAAAAATTAAACTCATTCCAGGGGGTAAACACAATTCATATTTTGCGATCTTGCAATGCCTGATGTCCCTAAAGGACCCCGTCTTGCGTCTATTCTATTCATGTTTATCGTCGTATTTTTACGTTCTTATTCAAAGTGTACTGTTAAATGTATTTTCCGTTTAAATTGCTGCGATATATTTCGGACATGTTTTCTCAAGGGAAGGTTTAGGTCACACAAATCCCGAGCAAAGTATGACCCAGGAGATCCTCCAGTACGTCTCAAATGCCAGTAGGAATTGATGAATGGCGTGCAGGAATAGCTTTTTGCAGGTATAGTTTCCTAACAAAGGTCCGAGTTAATCTCCCAGGTGGTTATTTTTTGTCCTCCGTCTATTGCCTTGCCTACTTGTACGTCTTTATCTGGTTATCAGTTGTAACCCTCCCACTGTCCGTTCTTGTTACGTCAGCTCTCTCGTTTTTGTCACATGACACGGCGTTAAAATCTGATGTTTTCAAAACAAATTTGATCGCTTTACAGGATCCTATCTCTAATTTCATTAAGATAACGTTATACACCCAAGTTACGGTTTGCTTTGCGATATCATTTTCCCTCAGTTCCTTCCAACAATTCATCACTATCTTTCAAAAGTGTCCGGTGTATCGTAAGAGAGTTTTGAATCAAGTACAGCGTATAGAGCGTATTATGCACTTCGCATTTGTCATAAGCTACTTAGCTGGTGCTTCTTTGGAATATGAGTTTTCGCTAAACTTCCTTTTGTTCCTAGCAGGTGATATCGAGACCAATCCAGGCCCTCACACTAACAATTGTCTCAAATTTTTTCATTGGAATTTGAATAGCATCTGTGCCAGGGACAATATTAAGATCTCACTAATTGAAGCATATAATTCTATTCATCGATTCGACGTTATTGCACTTTCCGAGTCCATGTTAAATAGTTCTATTAGCAATGACGATATTTTCATCGAGGGTTTTAGCAAAGAAATCTATCGAAATGACCACCCTAGTGACACCAGAAAGGGTGGTGTGTGTCTATATTTTCGAGAAGGCTTACCAATTAAACGAAGGATGGATCTTGAATTGATGCAAGAGATCATTGTTACTGAAATTACGATTGCTCGCAAGAAAATATTTTTCATCACTGTCTATCGCAGTCCAAGTCAAAACAGTGAGCAATTTGAACATTTCATTACAAGTCTGCAGATTACATTAAACCAGCTTCAAAGGGAAAGGCCTCACTCTCTAATTATTACCGGAGACTTTAACTGTAGATCTTCCCAATGGTGGGCGGTAGATATTGAAAGTCCAGAGGGGACTGCGCTTGATGAGATAATTGAGACAAACAACTTAACGCAGCTGATAGATGAACCAACTAATATACGGGGTGAAGGAATGTCCTGCATTGACCTAATCATTACTGACAAACCTAACTTATTTGTGGAATCTGGAGTTCATCTCTCTTTGGACAGTCGATGTCAGCATCAAATAATATATGGGAAACTTAACATATCTGTACCTTCTCCACCACCTTATAAAAGAACTCTTTGGGACTACTCCAAGGCAGATTCGCGATCAATCCACAATAAGATCAATGAAATTGACTGGCATTCTCGTTTTGATGGGCTTGGACCGGAGGAAATGACGGAGCTATTCACAAACAACCTGTACTCTATTCTCTCTTCAAATATCCCTAACAAAGTAGTGACATGTAATGACAAGGACCCCCCATGGATAACCCCACATCTCAAACAATCAATTAAACGCAAGCAAAGAACTTATAGAAATTTTGTTCAACATGGTAGGAGGGAAGAGGATTGGGAAAGAGTAAAAAATGTTCGCAATGCTACTTCAAAACTTATTGTCAATGCCAAGGAAAGCTACTTTTCGAAATTAGGCAGGAAATTGTCTGATCCAAATCAAGGTTTGAAAGAGTATTGGTCAACTCTTAACAGATTAATGAACAAGAAGAAGACGTTTAACATACCTCCATTGTTAGAAAATGGTTTATTCCTAACAAACATACAAGAGAAAGCTAATGTGTTAAATGATTATTTCGTCGAACAGTGCTGTGCGGTATCGACTGGGAGCACTCTTCCGAACTTCCGACCTCGATGCAATGTGCTTTTGCAAAATCTGGTTATCGACAGGGCAAAAGTTCTAAAGTTGATTCGTTCTCTCGATGCTAACAAAGCTCATGGGTGCGATAACATATCGATTTTTATGATAAAGATATGTGATGATTCTGTAGTAGAGCCATTGTGCCAGATCTTTGAAAAATGCCTAGAGACAGGGATCTATCCCTCAGTCTGGAAGAAAGCAAATATAATTCCTATCCATAAAAAGGGTAGCCGGCAGTGCAAAAATAATTATCGACCAATTTCACTTCTACCAATTTTTGGAAAAATATTTGAAAAATTGATTTTTGATGTCATATATGAGCACCTTTGTAATAATGGACTCCTAACTCCACATCAATCAGGTTTTCGCCCAGGTGACTCAACAATAAACCAGTTGTTAGCCATAACTCATAAAATTTATACTGCTTTTGAAGAAATTCCCAGCAAAGAAGCACGGGCGGTCTTCCTCGATCTTTCAAAGGCTTTTGATAGGGTCTGGCACGATGGACTACTTTACAAACTTGAGTGTAGCGGAATTTCTGGGCATCTTCTGTCATTACTTGGTAACTTTCTAGTAAATCGTAGACAGCGTGTTGTATTGAATGGCAAAAGCTCACAATGGGCACGAATATCTGCTGGAGTGCCACAAGGTTCCGTCTTGGGTCCCTTATTTTTCCTTGTATATATCAATGACATTGTGGAAAACCTGCATTGCGACGTCAAAATCTTTGCCGATGATACATCTCTTTTTTCTATTGTGAAGGATGAAAACGAAACTGCTGTTGAATTAAATAGGGATCTCGAAAGGGTTCGACTTTGGGCATGGCAATGGAAGATGAAATTCAACGCGGACAAAACGGAAGAAGTTATTTTCTCTTCAAAAAGACTCAGGCCCACTCACCCTCCTCTTTTCCTAGGGAACGATGAGGTGACGGTAAAAGCAGAGCACAAGCATCTTGGCATGATTCTCGATTCTAAGTTAGATTTTCAGAGTCATACTAAAGAGGCTATTGTCAAGGCAAGGCGAGGAATTGGTATGATAAGATATCTTTCTAAATATGTTTCTAGAGCTGTACTGGATCAGATTTATAAGTTATACGTGAGGCCCCATTTGGACTACGGCGATATCATCTATCATAGAGACGATCCTCAAATACATTTGAATTTTACCCAAAGACTTGAACAGACTCAGTATTCGGCTGCATTAGCTGTAACTGGAGCATGGAGAGGTACAAGTAGGAAAAGGCTCTACGATGAACTAGGCTGGGAAACCCTTTACCATAGGCGATGGTATAGACGTTTGTGTCATTTCTTTAAATTGATAAGGTCTCAATCACCCGAATATCTTTTTTCTGAAATTCCCCCTGAGCGTCAAATAATGTACAACCTTAGAAATCCACGGGTTTACGATCAAAATATTGTAAGAACTGTTCGCTTTTCAAACACCTATTTCAATAACACACTCCATGAGTGGAATTTACTTGACGACGAGATAAAAAATTCCTTGTCAATTTCTGAATTTAAGCGAAAACTGCTTGAAATTATAAAACCAGCGAAAAATTCCACTTATAACATTTCTGATATAGAAGGTGTTAGGTACTTGACTAAAATTCGCTTGATGTTTAGTGCTCTTAATGAACACAAATTCAGGCATAGATTTGAATGTTTAAACCCTTCTTGCGCCTGCGGCGAAGCGATAGAGGATAATGAACACTTTCTCCTGCACTGCCCTCTTTTTGAACCGATGCGCAGAGATCTCCTTGGTCAACTTTCCGACATTCCCGGGATCGATATTACATCATTAGATTCAAAATCCTTATGCCAACTGTTGCTATTTGGAAGCACCAACTTAACGGTTGTTGCAAATCGTATCATCTTAGAAGCGACGACGACATATATCAAAGCAACAAAGAGATTTAGTTAGGGTAGCTTTGCTTCCCGCTCCGGTGGGCGCGGGGGTCTGTTTTCGGAGGTGGTCTCTGGGGGCGGGCTTTCCCTGCTCGTCTGGGCGGGGAGCGGAGTTATCTTAAAGTCTGATTAATATCGCAGCGCTCGTTCCTTGTCCGTCCTTCGTTATGTAGTGTTTTTTAGTAATGCTTTGTTCTGTCCTTCGAAATGTAGTGTTTTATAGTATTGTTTTGTTGATAAACTATATAATGTATTAAATATTTATTGTAAGTGCTATTTATAGTAGGAGCTCGATGACCATGTGTCCATTCCCGCTATGAATAGCACAGTGTATCTATGTTTAGTTTATCTGTTAAGTGTATGTAGGTTCGATTTTATTGTGTATAAAAACAAAAACAAAAAATAAATTTTCAAGAGAGGTCAACCGCAAATTTTGAATAAACCTTAAAAAATCTACAGGGAAGTTGGGAAATAAATGGGAAGCTAGGGATATAACCTATTTTAGATGTTCTATCGAACTGACAACTTATTTTGAAATTTGGACGAGTAAATCACCGTATTTAAACAATGCACATGCGATCATTCTTTGAATTTTTGTATGATGGCGTCATCATTTTTCTATAAATTTTTCTTTACAAAGCAAATGCAACTTTACAACAGAATATATAAAAAGTGAATTGATATCCTTACTGCTTTTCGTATTCTGGTAATCAGCGATTGAAAGTTTTTAGTACTGAACCCTTATGATTTTGAAAATGTAACATTTTGACGTCATGAGCGCAACATTGTGTAGTGTTAATTTTTCTAAAAGTGAAGCTTAACATGGTTTCTTACAAGTACGCATGCGCAACAACGAATTATTGATGACGTCATCAAAAATCAACAAACTATATATCAAATGAAAGCTCTCCTAAAGAGGAGATCAGCGATGTTTGTTTCATTATTATATAACACGTGGTTCAAAAGGTATGGCTAAAAAGGTATTTATTTTGCCGCGCACTCAATTTAAAATTAAGTGTTGACCCCTGAACCAGTGTCAAAATTTTTAAATTGACGTGAAAAGATGTCTCCTACATAGAAACTAAAAGTCACAAAAAACATGGTTATCTTAGATAAACTCAAGGAGCTGCGTGGAAAAATTCAGTACAAAGAACCATACTTATGCCTGTTTTTTTAATAGTTGTGCGTGCTACAACCGGGCAACCTATATTCTAATCTTGGATTTATGTAAACATTTAGAAGAATTATAGCCTCCTTCAATTATTTCCCCAATAAGCCGCTCCAATACATTGCAAGCATCTTGTGTCATCAGCAAATATTTGATTCCTGGAATCTTGTCTTAATATAAACTTTATATAAAAATCAATGTAACTATATCAACGTGGAATTACCCGTACAGTTCTTCTCATCGCTACCATCCTTACAATTTCCATATCCATCACACCACCATGCTTTCTCAACACATTGTTTGCCATCTTTACATTTAATTCTATCGCTTGGACATTCATAATCTGAAATAATCAATAAGATAATTAAAGGAAACTTCATCAAAAAACACACAGGTATGCAAAATATGCTATCACGACCAGGAGCGTCGAGAGCGGGGAGTAAAAAGTTTTTAAATGATCTAGTTTAGGATTGAGAACAAAATTTTGACGATTCAACACACGATATGCCACGTGACAGTATCAATTCATGTTTGAGGTGAATGAAGCCAATACAAACAGAAAATAGCATAGCGTGGCAAAAGGTAATGGAAGCGGATCAGAACGTTGGAGGATATAGTAGAAAATCGAATGTCGAAAACAAAGGTTGACATTAAAAGAGTGTGAAGCAGGTTACAAGTCGGAGCTCAGTTTGGGGAGCTGTTTATGAAATATCGAATCAAAGGCAAGTTTCTTGTAGATTAATTTGACAGCCTTTCTACTTTGCTTAACCAGTGATACATCCAATGGCATGATGTTATCATTATTGTTAAAATTTTACTTGTCACGTAGCCAATTGCCATTCTTCCTTTGTTCTTTCCACGAATTGGGTTACATTCACAGTATCCACGTTTTGTTAAAATTTTGACATAATACAAACGTGCTACCATCGAGATGAACCCAGAACATTTTGATGTATTACCACGTGTTACCACTTAATATAAACAAATATATATGCAACGGGTGAGTCAGAAAAAATGTGGGGCTTTTATCAAACCATAATTTGATACAAAAAAAGTTAGATCGGGTTTATTGAAGTTTTATATAGCAGTTTTAAATAATTTTAAAATTCCCATCCATATAATATTCTATGTCATTCTATTGTAAAATTTTTCATTTATGGTTTTTCATCTGTAATTATCGTTATTTGTAAATCTTGTGTTATTTCAGAAAGATTTTTGTATGTAGTGGAATTTTAAGATTATACTGAACTGAATTGAAAAAAGATTGAATTAGTTATAAATATTTAATTTGTTAAAATCGGTCATTTCTTTCCTTATTCATTTGCGATGTGTTTGATGTTTGGTGAAAAGTATCGCTGGTATAAGAACATTCTGAAAATTAAAGCTATCGTATCCAGGGGGGGGGGTTCACAACACTAAAAAACATATTTTACTACCTCTTAACAAATAATAGGTATTACACTGAAACTTATTAATTTTGATAGAAATTTAGCTTGCAATCACAAAATTTAAATTTGAATATCTATTGTTTAGCCACGTGACAAACAGATGCCCTTATTTGGAGACAGGTCATAAAGACAATCACTAAAATTGCTTTAATTTCTTTCACTGGTCTCAAATCTCAGCAATATATCTACCATTCAATTTTTTTCGATGAGTACTTTCGTTCGATATATGATGTATCTATATTTGCTGACATTAGCAGTTTTTAAATTTTATGACGTCATCAATCTTTATGAGGTCATATTCCTAATTTATCAGTAATTTTTGCATGAAAAATAATGGAATTATTTCAAATATTTATGAAGATGTTTGATTTCACAAAGTAAATGCGAAATTTATGGTATTTAATGCTCATTATTGTGCCAACAACTTTGCATTGAATCTTATTGGCCTTATTTAATTAGTTAATTAATTAGGAACCAAATATATTGAGATGAAATTACATGAAACTGCAAAGTAAGGCTATCAAGCAGGTATTTGGACAGTTTTTTGGTGATCCTACTTAGTTATTTAGTAAAAATAGACCCATTAATGCCAATAGCTCGATTTCTTCAAAATTGTCATTGTTTTGGTTGCCTAGCTACCAGTCACGTGACTAGAAAAACGGATCCATTTTTAGATGTTCCTGTTTTCAATTATGATACAGTGCTAGTTTCATTATCATACCTATTATAGTTGCGAAGATAATTAGGAGGGGGGGAGGGAAAGGTAGAAAATCGATATAAATTTATTAAAGGTAAAATATATTAAATTTATTAAAGATAGAAAACCTTGCTTTCCTATTCAAAGTGCCCCCGTAGTGAATTTTCCCACGCTGCTCCTTGAGTTCTTGTTCTATAACCTATGTTTTTTGTGACTTTTAGTTTCTATTTAAGAGACATCCTTTCATGTCAATTTCAAAAATTTTGACACTGGTTCAGCGGGTCAACACATAGTTTTATACAAGGAAATGAAAGCGCTCGCTTCGCTTGCGCTTCAACATTCCTAGCTCCTGTGGAGAGCTTCTAAAATATTCAGTGTTGATAATCTGTAAACTCTCTTTTTCGAAATTCGACTTCCTATCCGCGAAAGTTCTGATCAGCTACCGTTGCCACTTGCCACGCTAAATTGTTTGTTAGTTAGCTATTGCTTCTTTCAGTCTTCTCATACAAGTGACTGGGTGTGCCTGAACGGGTGGGATAAAAGTTATGGGACATGGTATTATAAGTGAATAGAAAATTTCGGTAAAGGGTGTCATAGGCCTATTGTTTGCAAATAAAAAACCATTATTTTAGACATCACTTTGAAGAATTGAGTATCCAATTCAAATGTGCGTTTTTTATTTGCCGATACCTACTGTAGTTGAACCTTAAACGTGCACCGCAATATAGTAAGAGCCCAGGGGATTACTTGTCTAGGAGAGTTACGGGGATGTGTGAAAACTCTTTCACATTCTAGCCTTGTCCCATAAGAAAAATTTGCCAAAAGTATACCCTGTCCCATAAAAATCTGCCATAATTATATGTGATGAATCTTCCCTTTTTATGACACCCTGTCCAACAAGTTTCACTTCTTAAAATGGGAAACATTGTTTCTAATATCTGTGAGTAGGCCTACTTGCTATACCTGAAAGACTTCAAATTCCATCATTGAGCAGTGCCCTGTAACTTTTCACGAGTTGTTGTTGTTTATTTTATTCTCCTGTCGATGTAATTCTTAAGGTTGCTTTTAATATTTTCGAAATCCGAGGTTCTCGCTAATATTAGTGTGATCTTTACCCTTTGCCTTGTTATTGCCCCTTGTTCTCCAGTTGTATGTACAATCACTTACAAAATGGTTGAGCCACCCCAAAATATTAGGTTTTTCGCCCCTGCTCTCCCCCCTCCCCCCTAGTCAATGTTGCAATACCACTCAAATGTTGTCGAACCATGAATGCCAGCATAATCGAGTACTTTATTGCGAACAACATTGATATGGGGGGAGGGGGGACCAAAATGTCGTTTTTTTACAGAGTGGCTCAACCATTTTGTAAGTGATTGTCTGAAAATGTAATACCTTTAAGGGGTCATAAATCAAAGGCGTTTCCTTCTATTTGTGTGAAATTAACTGTGATTATAATGATTGCATAGAGGCATAACTCAGATTTTTTCTTAATTTTTGAACGCTGTTGCGGCCTCGCAGCGTCCCTTGGAAAATATGCTCATTTTCGTCATTTTTCGATTATTTGCCTACTTGGTTAGGCCTCCCAATAAACAAAAAATACATTGGAACAAGACAAAATATTTGCTTTCATTGAAGTGGTATAGTTTAAATGCACTTTATGAATTAGCAACTTAGGTTTCTTTGGTCAAAATGGCGGAGCAGCATTGGTTTGCATTTTCTGCGTGGTTTTCAATGATTTTGGGTAATTCTATGGAATCTGCATGTTTTTCTCGCAAACACTGAGACATGGGGAAACGATAATTTTCTGTTGAAAAATTGATTTTACTAAACGTGGCAACATGTACGTTTATATACAGACTCTTTTAATTAAATAACGCTCCTAAGATAACTTCCCTCTAGCCGAAAACTTATAGGAGTGCAACCGTCCTAAAGTTACAGTAGTTACGCCTCACATTTAAAAAGAAAATTATTTTTCAAACGACTTTACAACATCCATAGTCGCTCTTAGTCATATCTTCAAGTTCAAAAACGTATTGGTTTTTAATTATCTCAACAATCCAACAATTATGTCCCATATTGTTGTCTTTGGAAAGGAATTACTGCACTTGATCGAGGGCGGGAAATTTGAAAAATCGACAGTTTGATTTCAAAATTGCCCAAAGCCTTTCCTCGTTATGGTCGTGACGATTGGGCGATCGTGCCATTAAAAATGTGACAATTAACACCCATTTTGAACTCGTTTGTTCATTTCGAAAAGCGATGTTTCTCCTAGTATTTGCCATGCTGCTTAAGAGCGAGTAGCGCCATGACAACAACGGCTGCAGGATACATTGGCCAATATTGCCTTGTATTCTTCAATACCTTATCTATGAAAAGGGTATACGTTTGTCCTTTGAAATCAACATCAGTTCTTTTGGAACGGACAATAAACGATCACAAACAATTTATCATCGGACCACTGAACTTGAAGTCGTTGGACAAGCCAAATAACCAAATGAATGTACTGACGTCACTGAGCGAGGGGTTTTGAACAATTCTCACCAACAATTCCCACTTTTAAAAGTTTCATAAACGTCCACCAACGTTGATGAAAACATTAATACAGCCACCAAAACTGTAGCAAATGCCTATATGCACACATGGGCTAGATTTTTACTCGAAAATTTTGCATTAGATTGACGCAAAATCATGAAAACTGCGACAATGCTCACTTGAAATACTACTAAAAGGGATATATAAATTATTTAAAGGTACCAAAAGTGAGCATTGTCGGTAAAATCCTTCAATTTCGCTTCGCCACGTAAAATTATTTTTTGTTATTGGTCTTGAATACTGGTGTCTACTCACACTAACAAGATAATATACATTTTTGACAAAGTTTGCATGTTTATCTTCGAAAGAAACAAGAAATTAAAACGAGCGATGTTAGCGGGAATTGTACTGATCATTGTGGCGAGCAATGATGACGTAATCGCAATGTACACAAAGGTTTGGAAGTTTCAAAAACAATTGGGCATGTTAAAGTTTTATAGTAGTTATGAATGTAAATAGAGACATTTTATTTAGTTGCATTATCCGAACATATTAAAAGTATCCTCAAGCCAAAATTATACACAGGTGACCGATGTCATATGGCTGACTCTAACGGACATATGCTACAACATTCGCCTCTCCCACTACATCCCTCACTTATTTTCCCTTCTCCCACCCTCGTTGCATCGAAGTTGCCAGAGTATGACCAAAGGCTAATGAAGCTAAGATTCATTAAAAATAAAACTACAGCATGATTTGAACCAAAGGAAAAGTATGTTACAAACTTCAGTATTTGGAAAAAATTATGCAATTGGGCCATTTTTGGCAAAATGACGGAAAAACCGCTTTTCCAAAAATCTCGTAAATTATTCTAAGTTAGTAAATTTTTCTAAAAACAACAATTATTTAAACTATGTGTCAATAATGTTATGAATGCAAAATTTTGTGCAGTTAACTTCAGCACTTTTCGTGTAAACTAACGTCAAAGTTGTGAGCTTTTCAGACAATCACTTACAAAATGGTTGAGCCACCCCAAAATATTAGGTTTTTCGCCCCTGCTCTCCCCCCTCCCCCCTAGTCAATGTTGCAATACCACTCAAATGTTGTCGAACCATGAATGCCAGCATAATCGAGTACTTTCTTGCAAACAACATTGATATTTGGGGGGAGGGGGGACCAAAATGTCGTTTTTTACAGGGTGGCTCAACCATTTTGTAAGTGATTGTCTGAAAATGTAATACCTTTAAGGGGTCATAAATCAAAGGCGTTTGCTTTCATCCGTGTGAAATTAACTGTGATTATAATGATTGCATAGAGGCATAACTCTGATTTTTTCTTAATTCTTAAACGCTGTTGCGGCCTCGCAGCGTCCCTTGGCAAATATGCTCATTTTCGTCATTTTTCGATTATTTGCCTACTTGGTTGGGCCTCCCAATAAACAAAAAAGACATTGGGACAAGACAAAATATTTGCATTCATTGAAGTGGTATAGTTTAAATGGACTTCATGAATTAGCAACTTAGGTTTCTTTAGTCAAAATGGCGGAGCAGCATTGGTTTGCATTTTCTGCTTGGTTTTCAATGATTTTGGGTAATTCTATGGAATCTGCATGTTTTTCTCGCAAACACTGAGGCATGGGGAAACGATAATTTTCTGTTGAAAAATTGATTTTACTAAACGTGGCAACATGTACGTTTATATACAGACTCTTTTAATTAAATAACGCTCCTAAGATAACTTCCCTCTAGCCGAAAACTTATAGGAGTGCAACCGTCCTAAAGTTACAGTAGTTACGCCTCACATTTAAAAAGAAAATTATTTTTCAAACGACTTTACAACATCCATAGTCGCTCTTAGTCATATCTTCAAGTTCAAAAACGTATTGGTTTTTAATTATCTCAACAATCCAACAATTATGTCCCATATTGTTGTCTTTGGAAAGGAATTACTGCACTTGATCGAGGGCGGGAAATTTGAAAAATCGACAGTTTGATTTCAAAATTGCCCAAAGCCTTTCCTCGTTATGGTCGTGACGATTGGGCGATCGTGCCATTAAAAATATGACAATTAACACCCATTTTGAACTCGTTTGTTCATTTCGAAAAGCGATGTTTCTCCTAGTATTTGCCATGCTGCTTAAGAGCGAGTAGCGCCATGACAACAACGGCTGCAGGATACATTGGCCAATATTGCCTTGTATTCTTCAATACCTTATCTATGAAAAGGGTATACGTTTGTCCTTTGAAATCAACATCAGTTCTTTTGGAACGGACAATAAACGATCACAAACAATTTATCATCGGACCACTGAACTTGAAGTCGTTGGACAAGCCAAATAACCAAATGAATGTACTGACGTCACTGAGCGAGGGGTTTTGAACAATTCTCACCAACAATTCCCACTTTTAAAAGTTTCATAAACGTCCACCAACGTTGATGAAAACATTAATACAGCCACCAAAACTGTAGCAAATGCCTATATGCACACATGGGCTAGATTTTTACTCGAAAATTTTGCATTAGATTGACGCAAAATCATGAAAACTGCGACAATGCTCACTTGAAATACTACTAAAAGGGATATATAAATTATTTAAAGGTACCAAAAGTGAGCATTGTCGGTAAAATCCTTCAATTTCGCTTCGCCACGTAAAATTATTTTTTGTTATTGGTCTTGAATACTGGTGTCTACTCACACTAACAAGATAATATACATTTTTGACAAAGTTTGCATGTTTATCTTCGAAAGAAACAAGAAATTAAAACGAGCGATGTTAGCGGGAATTGTACTGATCATTGTGGCGAGCAATGATGACGTAATCGCAATGTACACAAAGGTTTGGAAGTTTCAAAAACAATTGGGCATGTTAAAGTTTTATAGTAGTTATGAATGTAAATAGAGACATTTTATTTAGTTGCATTATCCGAACATATTAAAAGTATCCTCAAGCCAAAATTATACACAGGTGACCGATGTCATATGGCTGACTCTAACGGACATATGCTACAACATTCGCCTCTCCCACTACATCCCTCACTTATTTTCCCTTCTCCCACCCTCGTTGCATCGAAGTTGCCAGAGTATGACCAAAGGCTAATGAAGCTAAGATTCATTAAAAATAAAACTACAGCATGATTTGAACCAAAGGAAAAGTATGTTACAAACTTCAGTATTTGGAAAAAATTATGCAATTGGGCCATTTTTTGCAAAATGACGGAAAAACCGCTTTTCCAAAAATCTCGTAAATTATTCTAAGTTAGTAAATTTTTCTAAAATTCAACAATTATTTAAACTATGTGTCAATAATGTTATGAATGCAAAATTGTGTGCAGTTAACTTCAGCACTTTTCGTGTAAACTAACGTCAAAGTTGTGAGCTTTTCAGACAATCACTTACAAAATGGTTGAGCCACCCCAAAATATTAGGTTTTTCGCCCCTGCTCTCCCCCTCCCCCCTAGTCAATGTTGCAATACCACTCAAATGTTGTCGAACCATGAATGCCAGCATATTCGAGTACTTTATTGCGAACAACATTGATATGGGGGGAGGGGGGACCAAAATGTCGTTTTTTTACAGGGTGGCTCAACCATTTTGTAAGTGATTGTAGGTTCGATCATAGTCATGGTTCGATGTGTAAACTTGGTTTCTGTAAGTCATGATAAATAGATACTCCGTTTGCAATTCTCATTCTCGTGTTTGCACTCATCTCCCTAATCAATTTCGAACTTTATAGATAACCTATACACAAACTCCACAATCTCTAATATCTCTTTCTATGTCGCCTCCCTGATTTCACTTTACAAATGCTATTCTGTCCTTATCCTTTCAGACACTCTTTTTGATTTTTGATTGATATTTCATTTCATATTGCGGAACATTTTATCAGTAGGTCAAATCAATCGTTAAATTCAATCCATTAGATCATCCAAATGGTCCAGCTCAAAAGGTTTGACTTCAGTGAAAAAATCATAGAGCTACGTCTGAGAAAGTCTACGTTATACAGAATCGACGGCATTGTTAAATTGGTCTCGTGCCACATCTATTTTATCGGTCCAATGAGATGACGTCTTGAAAGCGAGGTCCAATCAGATCGCGTATGATCTATTATATTGTTATCTCGCGTGTCTTATCAGCATTGATAGTTTGTANACTTTATAGATAACCTATACACAAACTCCACAATCTCTAATATCTCTTTCTATGTCGCCTCCCTGATTTCACTTTACAAATGCTATTCTGTCCTTATCCTTTCAGACACTCTTTTTGATTTTTGATTGATATTTCATTTCATATTGCGGAACATTTTATCAGTAGGTCAAATCAATCGTTAAATTCAATCCATTAGATCATCCAAATGGTCCAGCTCAAAAGGTTTGACTTCAGTGAAAAAATCATAGAGCTACGTCTAACAAAGTCTACGTTAAACAGAATCGACGGCATGGTTAAATTGGTCTCGTGCCACATCTATTTTATCGGTCCAATGAGATGACGTCTTGAAACTGAGGTCCAATTAGACTTACCCCAAGTCTATTCATGAAGTCCTTCCAACCGATCCCTTTCGCATAGTTCCCGGATCCGCCATTCCGTTACGGAACAAATGGGAAAGAGATAGAGGAATAGACTTGTTGAATCCGTTCCCTTATGAATTATTAATGAGATAGTGCTCATGCGAGTGATTGTGCTCGAAATGCGGGGGTATGTCTTCTATACAATAATCCAGGATATTTACGACTACAGAAAGACACTAAACACAGATCGTTATCTAAACTATTGAATTGGATATGAAGAGAGGCATCAGGTAACCCCCTTATAATTTTCTGCCTCCGATACCAAGAGATAAGCCTTTTGTGCAATTATGATGCTGATTGACCACTTCGAGACATCTGAGAATGCCGACGGTGGACCGAGGTCTCCAACCGGAACAGAAAAGTTGGGGGGGGGGCCAAACTTTGCAAAAAAATTTACCACTGCACAACATGATAAGCATATATTGCATTATTTGCCATATTTTGCAAAAACGTGGGGGGGGGGGGCCATGGTCCCCCGGCCCCCCCGTTGTCGGAGGCCCTGCGGACAGGATGCTGTCCTCTGCCATTTGTAAAACAAAATATATATCTCATTAATAATTCATAAGGGAACGGATTCAACAAGTCTATTTCTCTCTCTCTTTCCTCTTTGTTCCGTAACGGAATGGCGGATGCGGGAACTATGGGAAAGGGATCGGTCGGAAGGACTTCATGAAATAGACTTGGGGCAAGTCTAAGGTCCAATCAGATCACGTATGATCTATTATATTGCTATCTCGTGTGTCTTATCAGCATCGATTCCCTTGAAAGAGTCGTTGATAGTCTGTAAATATATATTGTTATTATTTTACCGAGTTTGCCGTCCCGATCTTGAATGTTTTTTTTTAGATTTCGGCACTGTTGTGACATTTTTGGCTTCCTCCTCCCTCGTCCCTCGGATCTCATCTGCCACGCAATGACGTTGCAAGACAAAAAATAAGTGAGATGGTACAGCACTGTTAAATACGTTTGTCTATAAATAGAACAGAGAAATACCCATGCACTCTTGTTTCCTTATTTAACCCTATCTCACCTGGGGGGGGTGGATTCCACCCCCCAACCAAGTTTTTGTTTGTTGCTTCTAACAGATGCAACGCAGCATCCCAAGATTACATAAGTTTAACATTATAACTATACTGTATCGAATTATGAAAATTTCAAGATTCTAAATATAGCACCGTAACCATGGCAACCAATTTTTTACTGAGTGGTCGAAAAAAATTGAA
Source organism: Aurelia aurita (assembly GCA_004194415.1). Lineage (NCBI taxonomy): Eukaryota > Metazoa > Cnidaria > Scyphozoa > Semaeostomeae > Ulmaridae > Aurelia > Aurelia aurita. Next base: position 59,264 of record REGM01000502.1, read on the forward strand.
TACCTTTTTTGAAATTGTTGCAAATATTAATCTCAAATATGGTACATATTATGCCTATACATGTATTTAATGATACCCAACTCAATTTGACACACAAAATTACAATTTAATCCATTATTTTATTGTTTTAATCATGATACCCATTATCATCATAATCATAACTTGATCTCTTTTTGTTGTCATAACAACAAGAACAATAGACTTAATTTGATTTTAGCACGTGATTTTGATTGTTTGCATCAAAGTCCATCTAATTACTAAGTTACAAGATCATAGCTACTGTAACAGCGGAGAAAAACAGGGGGG
>REGM01000502.1:65934-78635 GCA_004194415.1 Aurelia aurita
ACATACACATAGGGCTAATATATCTATGAAATAATCCCATTCTGTTGTAGCCTATTTTTCCAGGACTTTCCAGAAAAGAAATAAGAAACTTAAGAAACTTTTAGCCTAAAAAATGAAAAAGTACCACAGACATAAGAAACACTTTAGGCTAAAGTGTGAAAAATTGGTTTCTTAATTGCGGGGCCTTACTGTATATATAGATTGAGTGCTCCGCAAAATAAATACCTTTTCAGCCATAACTTTTAGACAACTTGTTCTATAACAATGAAACAAACATAGCTGATCTTCTCTTGAGAAGGGCTTTCATTTGATATATAGTTTGTTGATTTTTGATGATGTGATGTGATGCTTTTTCATTTCAAGATTTCAGCGCTTGCACAAATCATTTCTTGACTCTGAAATGGTGGTCATTCAAAATGGGCCACCCATTAGTGAATTTTAGTAAACCAATACTCACAATCTATAACCCCAATGCAAGCATTCAAAATTGCCAGGATTATCATGAATTGGCCAAAAACAATAAGCTGCATTCTTGAAATTGCCATGATTATAACTTGTAGTCAGGTTGTGACAATGTTTTCATTAGGACTTAGATTTGAAACAATGTAGCATTGTGCAATGTACTGTGGATGTAAAGAGAAAAAGGATGTTATAAGTAGGAATAGACTTTTAAGCTATTGTACTAAAAAGTGGCAACTGAGCAAAAAGTCCCTCACATTTTTATTCAAAAGGTTTGATGGATTGAGAGCTACATCACGCTGTTGCACATTCAAATGTCAGAGTTCAACAACAAAATTTAATTCAATTTAGTGACCAAGACTGTTCAATTTAATGACCTGATAGAAAGGTGAGATCTCATAGATCTATAAATACACGGCAAGAAAAGTGAAAATTTCCCCTCATCTCCAACTGTTGAGATTTCGACGTGTTCTACAAGATTCCGATCTGGAAATGTACGCTGGAAGTTTCCATCTAATCCCCAAATGGTGACACGTACACTTTCAATTTCCTATGGTTTACCAACAAAGGAAATGAAGATTTCTAATCTCTTTAAGAGGAGATTTTTATTTTGTAGATTTTTCATATTTAATAATTTTGCTATTTTTGCATGATATCAATAGCCCATCAATTAAACTGTTATTGGTCACAGAACATCTTTCAGCACAGAAAGTGGCAGTAAATCCCATGCTATTCCCGCTAAAGTCATTTGAGTTTACCCACCAGTAACATTTGTGAGTGGTTTTTAATAATCGGTGTTTTATTTTGTTCGAAGCTCGATTGGGCTGGAAACGTCTAAACCCCCTTAAACCCATTTTGAAAAATGGAATCAATGGCCAAAAACTCAATGTAAAGAACAGTAACCGGCGATAGAAATGAATAACTGTAAGAATCAATGACTGACATAGAAAACATGAAGGCCAATGAAAGCATTTATCAACAGTAAATTGATTCAGTGATTACAAACACCAAAAACACTATGCTTTTATTACGTTAATCTAGTCAAGTGATCTCATGTCAACGTAGAACATGCAGGTATTGAACGATTGCCAACCACGCGCTGAACAACTAGACTCATGATTTTAAGTCCCTTCGCTTTCGCTCACTGAATTGAATTGATGTTGTTGTTGTCACTTCAGTAGTTATAGCGACATATCAGTTCAGGGAGCGAAACTATACGAAAATAATGAGTCTAGGGAATAACAGCTTTAGGCCCCAAAATCGTGTCTTTTACTTCAAGAAGACGTTGCAGTTCGACCAGTTATCATTCATACAGTGGCAAGTAAACCAACTGAAGTCAAGGCAATAAAGTCAGGTTCGTAAAGCATCTTTAACTTCGACTATCCTACATGTTACTGTCTAATGATAAGTAATTTTTTCGATGTTACTTTGGAACTGCTCCAATCCTGCATGCTTCAAATGCATGTGTCAAAGTTTTGCGTGATCAATGCAAAAACTTTGCTAAGAGGACGGAGATGAAATCCAAAGAAACACTACCCATTGCTATTACTGGAGATTTGAACGTCCTTGATATCTGATGTTAGACAGCTCGACCAGCGTAAGTTTGAACAAGTTGGCGCCATCATTCCAACTTTTATTAAATTTGCGTGCTGCCGATCTGCGTCTAGAATGCACGATTTGTACAATTGGTCAGTTGTCTGCATTTGATAGACGGGAGTTCTGTCTCATGTTCTTCCCCTCTTTATAAAACATCGAATCAAGTTATATTTTCTTGCAAATATATATGTTGCTTTCATAAACACTGTTCTTAAACTAATTTCTGTTTTTGTTTTTTAAGCTCCAAAGCTGATACAATATCACAACGTTAAAAGAACAAGGAAGCAAAGCAAGTTTTGCGTGAAGAAAGACTTCCCACAGAGCCACAGAGTCAGCGATGAAAAGAAAGCCGTTGAAGCTGAAAAACTCATTCATGACACGACACAATTGATTTTGATAAGGGAAAGTATATTGGCTTTGCTGTCAGCCTTTCATGACTCAGAGAAACTGATGTTTTGTTTATATGAAAGTTGGCTCTGAGCTTTGCAGTGGGGGTTCTCGATTTTAGGCCCAATTCTTGTGGTAAAAAACTTTGATGGAGTTACTTAATCTTTATAAAGTTGAATTTTACAATTAAAGAAAATTCATTGAGACTGAGCTTTTTGAGCCCAGGGAATTTACAAGAAAGAACCAAATTATCACACAGGATGATACATTTTAGCTGGTTGGTGATACTTTTATTGTTGAACACTTTGCAACTCATAACCAAACATAGAAATGTTTCTTGGCTTTGAAGTGACATATGATCGCTTCTAAAGTACTCCCAAAAATTGTGTAGGCCAAAATGGTTATTGGCCATAGAACTGCCATTTTATTGTCAAATACACTCATTTTTTATATAAGAAAATTTAAAAAGCCAAGACACTTTTATAATTTGCAGCATTGACTTTCCCTGGTCACTCAAAAATCTTTTGACACTGTACATTAATAGTAAATTTTTGGACATTGTTTTGAGTGCGAATTATATTATAGGATGTTTTCAGATCTTAATAAGTAATTTGGAAGCCCTTAAAAAAATATATTTGCCCTACACTTATAGCACATTTACATTTAAGAAATTCAATAAGAAGCCTTTGGTAGTAAAATGTCCCAACCATTTAAGAAACTGCCTACCACTTGCATCCAAGTTTCTTATAAAAATGAGTGTATTGCGATCTAGGTATCATTTGAAAGAGCTTAATGAGTGGAATCTGAATATTGTAAGGGTTATGAAATTATGGTGATTTTAGAGGGCTTTACTACCTTGAGAATTAGTTGAGGTTTTTCGTTTTTCAATTTTGCAAACCAAATTTGACATTTCGTGAAACCGCAGATTCTTCTGATTAGGACCCTATCAGCAGAATATCGTAAGAGTTGTTTCATCTTAAACTGTAAGTTCCGGGAATAGATCCTGGTCGAGATAAATTTTATGAAGAATCTATGTGAGCAAAAATCCGACAAAAACTCTAGTTTCTTATTTTTCAGGAAGAGGCAAGCAATGACAACAACGGCCAAACCAGTCACTCTATACAAGATCTAACTTATTTCATATTACTATTTGCAAAGACCTGCGCTTTCAAATGAAGGAGGTCAGACAAATGCGTAGTACAATTCGNGTTGAGGTTTTTCGTTTTTCAATTTTGCAAACCAAATTTGACATTTCGTGAAACCGCAGATTCTTCTGATTAGGACCCTATCAGCAGAATATCGTAAGAGTTGTTTCATCTTAAACTGTAAGTTCCGGGAATAGACCCTGGTCGAGATAAATTTTATGAAGAATCTATGTGAGCAAAAACTGACCATGGTGAAAACCAATGACAAAAACGGCCAAACCAGTCATTCTATGCAAAATCTAACTTCATTTCATATTATTATTTGCAAAGACCTGTGCTTTCGAATGAAGGAGGTCAGACAAATGCATAGTATAATTCGTGAAGCAAAAAAACCCCTAACATGTCCAAGGGGCGAAACTCCCCTTCCCTTAAGTCATTGTGGGATTGAAGGTTAACTCGCTAAGCTCTTTTGCATGATACCTGGTTTGCAGTATATGGCAATAAAATGGCAGTTCTATTGTTAAAAACAAGTTTAGCCACCATAGTTTTGGAAATACTCTAGAAGGCCTATAGTTTCTTATTTTCTGAAAGAGGCTGCTGCAGTTTCTTACAAGATGTTTTTTATATTATTCATGATTCTACTCCAATTTGTCAAACATTTTTGGGTAAACATGACTTGTTGATTTAGACGCATTAATAGAGCTCTGTCTCACATGTGATTGTTTTAGAGAACAAAGGCAATGCTGTAAAAAACGAAAGCAGCTAGTGCTCAGACTCCTTAAATTTTTCGCATGATTAAAATTGTTAATTTTGGTGTTTTGCCATAGAGAATGTCAATCTTCCTCACACGGGACCAAAAAAGGGTGAATTGACAACAAAAAAGTTGAAACAATTTTAAAATAGTTCATTGTGATCTATTTGTGTTTTATTTGTTGCACTTTTCTACTTCTGTTTTGTGTCTTCTTTATTGACTTCTGTGCTGCATGATCGGTAGCAGATCGATCGATTTTTCGACTGATTCGTGAGCCATAAAAAAGGAACATACGTCTTTGATTTGATCAACTGAAAACCCGATGATGATCCTACGGAATCAAACAAACGACGGGTGTCTGCTGTTTTGTGTTACGTGCAATCTTTGCTTTGCTGACTAATCATTCGAAAGTGGCAGAGTATACTTTGGGCTCTAAGTTGTCCGCTGCTAAATACGCAAAGGACCAACCAGATACAATTATAAAGAATCCAACCAGAATGTGTTGTGTTGACTGAATTTAAAGTTGCACAAAATATCTCCCGAAGAAAGAATGAATCTTCATCGTTCGGGTCTCCCCAGAATTTTCGGCAAAAATATTTATAATTTCGATGGAATTTCCTACTCAAAACGAAAACTTTACCTGGGTGAAATTTGGCGTTTCACCCCAATTTACCCAAAAGGAGATGAACACGTAAGGAATTTCCTTCAAGTCTCCCAAAAACATGTCTAATATAGACCAAGTTTCCAACTTGTGGAGATTTTGAATCTCGCTTGGGAAACTGTGGGTAAAAGTATACTTCCCTTTACCCATAGTTTACCTTTGGGGACACTACGTTGGAAATTTGAAGTTTCGAAAGCATTTCTCGTCGGAAACGGGAGGAAATGGCCAGTTTACATCTAGTATACGACGAAAAAACTATGTCGAAATTCGAGCATTTCTTGCCGTGATAGCATCATGTACTCTTTTTTTTCTATCAAATCTAAAAAACTAAGAGAAAACAACAAATACAATTCAAATGTGCCTATCATAGCTAAAAAAGAAACGAGGTCATCAAGTTTCCACTACGAATGACACTGACAATATTAATTAGCTTTATATACAAAAAAATATGAAAAAAAGACTACTAAAGACAAATGCAGTACATAAGAGTATCAATACAATTGCAACTATTGTTAATTAATTTACAATCGTTTCGTATTTTCGATAAAACAAATTTTTTCCTCTGAATCATTTTATCCACATTCACATCTAACTCAGAACTTCCGAAAAGGAGTAGATCACAAAGTGATTTGGGGTCCATATCCGAATATCCGAAAGGTTTAACTCAAGGATATTTTCATATGAACAAAATGTTCTTGCTGTATTATGTCATACAAAGTGCAGTGCAGGAGAAAATGCTCATTATCCATTTAAACAGTCAAAATTCTGCTGAAATTTGTGCTCATTTAAATCGCTAAATTTAACACGAAGTTTTGTCAATCGTTTATGCCAATAATGTCATGGATATGAAATATCGGATTCCTTGATGGTCTGTTTATTACCATAAATTTCCTTTTAAAGTCACCAAGGGAAGCCAATTTTGATCTCATTGTGGAGCATATTCCATTCATAAAGGACGTTATGGAGGTATTTGAAAAGCGAACAGTTCTTAGAATGTTTAGATCATAAGCCCGTGCATGTCTAAGACTGTAAGAGAGATCGCGCTCAGTGGGAATTTCTTCGAATAGATACATGGGAGACGACGTCATTTTGAGGATGTAAAAATGACATAAACGTCTGTACAACCCTATGTCGTAAAGGTTTTCTCATCTCAAAATAAAATCTTTGCCTATTGGTGCCTCTCCGAGCACCAGTTACTGCAAGTGCCGCAGAGTACTGTGTTTGTTCATGTTTTGTCGTCAGATCCAAAGAAATATTTGGATCAAATCTATGATGTCCCCATAATCCAGATGAGACCTTACATACAATTTTTAAACAACTTTTAAAAACTTGGTCCAGAACGTCCCTTGATATGTGCCTTGAAAGATACCTTATGATGCCAATGCCCTCTCCTTGCCATCATACTTGGTTCAGGAACATGGCTTTAGAAATTAAGCTTAGAATCCAAAATCAGACCTACGTGTTTGTGTTCTGACTTGCTCTCAACTTCCATGTTACCAAGGAACAGGTTGAGGGTGATGGAGCTTTATCCTTTTAGCGGAAAAATTACTTCTGCACCTTTGCTGGCATTGACTTCCATTCTCCATTGCCATTCCCATAAAAGTACCCTTTGCAAATCCCTATTCAGTTGGTGTGCAGTTGTGGTCTCTCCACCAATAACAGAAGAGAGTGATGCGTCATCAGCAAACATGTTTACATCGCTATGAACATTTTCAACTATGTCATTGGTGTAAACTATTTGATTATGATCATGGTCTAAGTGATTATGATCATGGTCTAAGGCAACTGATTATGGTCTAAATGAACTTTATTAAATTCCTTGTATTGATATTTCACCTTTATCGATTCAATGTTGAACCCTATTACTACCGAGGGGGGGGGGGGGGCACAATGTGCCCGCAGCAAATATTATCTGTTGTAGTGTCGTCAACTCGAAAGATAAAGAGCCAAGGTTTTGCGACTTTTCTTAAAATTTAATAGGCTAATTAAAAATTGAATTTCTTTTCAAAATGGCAGTGATCACGCGACCAACGTCTTTTTGACACATATTCGGGGAGGGGGTGGTAAATAAAAGAATCGAGTCTAGTCTAGTTTTTGCCACGATGATCAGAGATCAACAAAAATACCACCATTTGATAGCTCTCAATGAGAGCATTTAGATGATTTATATTTTTATTAATTTTGGATGACTTCAGCAATTTAAAAAAAATTACGTCATCAAAGTTTATGACGTCATATAATTAATAACAAATGTACTAAATAACTATTTTTTGTCAAATATTGTTCTCTGGATCGTTGTACATAATTTTAAGGCATTTTAGAGTAGTTGCATCAGTAATTATGGCTTTTAATGAAATAATGAAAAACGGGTGAAACTAAATAACGAATAAATTAAATAAATAATGAGTTTAAATATATATTATATTGCTAATTTTTGCTCCTTGATGATTTGCAATACATTCTAGAGCCATTATGAAAGGAATTATTACCTAAAACCTTAGATATTGCTAATTTTGCCAATAGTTAGAAAATATAGCATTTTTCCGCTATTATGACGTCATAGTGACGTCATGGATGTAATGAAGAATAAAATAGTGCTCTATTGTGTAGTTTTTGTTACTGTGTACCATTGTACCAAGTCTCGCCCTCATATCTACATTATTCATGAGTTTATGAGGGGGACACTTTGTGTTTGGATTGTTGTTTGGTGATTCTACCCAGTTATTTAGTAAAAATAGACCTTTTCATGCTAATAGCCTGATTTCGTCAAAAATATGCATTTTTGTTCGTTGCCTAGCAACCAGTCACGTGACTACAAACTAATTAACGCTATTTTTAGATTCTCATTTGTTCAATTATGATACATTGCAAGTCTCATTGCCATAGCTGTTATAGTTGCGGAGACAATTATGGGGTGGGCGAAAAAGGCCACCCCGGTAGAAAATCGATAAAAATTTACCCGGTTAGGATAGGGTTAACATGTTTCCTGACTAAGAATTCTTAAAAATAATTGGGAAAATGTTTAATTTTTGATTTTTTAAGAACTTCTTGTTTGAAAATGTTATATTCTTCTATACAAATTCTTGTGAATTTTTAAGAATTCTTGTGAATTCTTAAGAATTCCTAAGAATTATTTTATTTACAACAATTAAAACAACAAGCACAGAATACAACTACTGTGCCACTCATAGCAGGAAAGGAAACGTAATTTATGAGTTCCCATAATTAGTAACACTTACAATTTTACATGGAATTAAATACAAAAGTCAAAATTACTGATGAAAGAAACTTAAAGTAGACGAAAAGCCTGATTGCTGGACAAGAAAGAACTGAGGCTTTTGATAAACAGCCGATCAGCAACCCGCCCGACGACACGGATCCCTTGAATCATAGAGAAGTAGTTGATCTTTTATGGTTTCTTAGGTTACTAAAAATCGGCATCAGGTTAGTCGGACATGGTTGTGCAGCAAGATCAACTACCCTATTGATACGTTTTGTAACTGAGAAAACTCACTCCTAGTGGGACGGAAAATCGATCAACGACTCCGCTAACAGCCTGTACTATTTAAAACGTTGGGAATTCTCACTATATTGGATGGTTGCTTCTATTATTATTCTAAGAATTCTTGTCATGTTGATACGAGCAAAGTCTTTACTGTATAAATCTGAAACTATAAGAAGAAATGCGGAGGTCGAAGAATTTATTTGAAATAAGATGAATTTTGGTACACATCCTCTTGGTGAGTAAATGGAAATTGAATAATTGACAAGGCAAAGCAGAAGTTGGAGACTAATAAATGAGATTGATCTCTTTCCCTCCTTCCCTATAATTTCCTCCGCAAAGATGTTTTGTTGGCGCTAATTAACAGACCAGCTATTATCATTATTATTCTTATAGTAACAGTAGTGGCTGCATATAGGCAATGCTAATTGATGCTATAATAGCCACGTTTTCTACAAGGTTTAAAATTATCAACATCGGCTACTCGAGAAGCCCTCCGCAGGAGCAAGGAATGTTGAAGAGCAAGCAAAGCGAGTGCTTTTACTTCCTAGTAATTAATATTTGATGAAAAAGTTTCTCCATCCTCAGATACACAGTGTTTGATTTTTGAAAATCTTTTTCATTTTGCAGTACTCTTTCTGAGGGCATGTCTGAGTAATTCATTTTCAGTTGTGCGATGTTTGTATTGTCATGATTACTTGACTGGGCAAGGCAACAAACATTCTCATCTCACGAGAGAAACCCATGCAGTTCTACAGCTTGATTAAAACAAGCTTTGATAAATGTTAAGTGCTCATTCTGTTCTTGATTTGTGAAATGACACACTGATGTCTGAATATTTGGAGCTTGTGGATTCTCAAATAGATCCAAGGCAACCTGCCGACCATTTACTTACTCTAACTGGCAAGTTAAAAATGTGTAAGCCTCTTAGCATTATGGATAGATAGATGTAGAGTTAAGCATTGTTTCCATATTTTCTGTTTCTATCCAGAGCAAATAAGATGGTGTATTTTGGACAGAGGACTTTATCCCAACAGTATTCTATAGATATCTGGCTAGCTTACTATCCTTCAAGTCTTTAGAGTACGAATGTGACGGACCGGTTTTGTTTAACCCTATCCAGACTATAAGGGGGGGGGGGCACAAAGTGCCCCCCTAGTGAATTTTTCCACACAGCTCCTTGAGTTCTTCTACGATAACCAAATTTTTTTGTGACTTTTAGTTTCTATTTAGGATACATCCTTTCATGTCAATTTTCAAAAATTTTGACAAATGTTCAGGGGGTCAACACATATATTTAAATTGAGTGCTCGTCAAAATAAATACCTTTTCAGCCATAACTTTTGAACCACTTGTTCTATAATAACGAGACAAACATCTCTGATCTCCTCTTGAGAAGGGCTTTCATTTGAAGTATAGTTTGTTAATTTTTGATGACGTCATCAATAATTCGTTGTTGCGCATGCGTACTTGCTAAAAACCATGTTAAGCTTCATTTTTTACAAATTAACAATATCATAGGATGCAGCAGGTCTTTTTATGTACATTTAGCATTTTTTGCGATTTTTTATACCAATTTGAAATAGATTTTAGGCAAAAAGTTCTTTTTTTTGCGAGCAAAATAAATAAATGCTGACATCAGCAAAAATATTAATGATACGAAACACAAATTTTAAAATATGAATATTAAAGATATAATCTTTGTATATTTCAAATCCCATATCAATATATTTAACCCTATTCTAACCGGGGGGGGCGTTTTTCGCCCCCCCTACCAAACTTATTTTAATAGCTCTTAAACGATGATATCTATAACGCTGAAACTTTTTGACTTTTATTAAAATTTAATTGGCAAACAAAAAATTAAAGTTTCAATGCCTATTGTTTAACCACGTCACCACCAGATGCCCTTATTTGGAGACAGGTCACAAAGAAAATCACTAAAACGGCTCTACACAGCAAAAACAAGGTCGTTTTCTTTGGTTTTTCGATATCAGTAAAACAAGCGGTTCACGGAGTATTACCGGGTTTTACGTCATCTACAGTTATACCGACGAAGACCGGATACCGGATAACGTCGTTTGCAGTTATTCTGTGATTTTCGGAATCGGATAACAGTGTTTGAGATATACGGGGTTATACGGTAAAAAACATATCCACAAGCCAGTTATACGTGGCAAAACCCAGGAACCGGATAACGCCATTTGCAGTAATACATTATTTTNAGGGGGTATCTTTCAACACAAAACGCATTTGTCTCAACGAGTTTTGTCTAGGATTGTAGTCTGGATAGGGTTAAAACCGACATCAAATTCTTGCTACATGTCAGTGACACTTCATTTCACAAAACTTTCTGCAAGGGTGTGTTTTGCAGTCCCTCATCATATGTCTTATGAATAGAAAGATATTTCAACAAAGTGGAACGTACAGAATTGTTCGATGGTTTTGTTATTTCATTACCTGTCAAGACAAGGTCAAACAGCATCAAAATCAAAGGTGTACTTGAAATTTCTGTTCCAACCCTATAATCAGGAAGAAGGGGTTCTGTCTCAAAACTATGCTTCATTATCTGGTTGTAACTCATAAAATATGTAGATAAGCATCTAGAAGTGAAATACACAAGCATTTAAATGCATATAAATATAACATCGTGCTTTCTAATAAAAATTTATTCTATGAAGCCCAGTCTTGCTTCGAAATGTTAACCCTAATTTAGGGTGCTTTCCACCCCCCTGTCGGTTTTTTGCAGAGCATTTATTAACGGTATGAGCTAGGACTCTCTAACTTTATGAAAATTACAAATTATCTATTAGCTACATTGGAGAATAAAATTTATGAACAATTGGAGTCACGTGACAGATGACAATGCCATATTTGGAAGATGGTATTGAAAAAATCAATGTTTTTGATATTTTTACAACCAGAATTAGTTTCAAATGTGGATTATTATACCTTAAAAGAATCATCAAACTAAGAGCTTTCATTTGTTATAAAAAACAATGGAATTTGCTGACATCAGCATTTTTAAATGATGACGTCACATATGCCGCCATTTTGGGTCTAATTTGCAAAATTTGAAGCTATTTCCGGCGGAAGTTGTAGAAAATGCATAGAATTGCATTTTGCAATACATTTAAAGTATTTTATCAGGTTTTGTATCAATTTTGGTCATAAAACCCACTTCGTGATTGTGACATCATCAATATTTGTCATTTTCTTCAAAAATAACTGTTTAAAAACACATTTAGGTATTTTTTTGAGTTAGGAATGAATAATACAGCAAATAAGATGAAAAATAGTGAATTATATAATATTTTTTTCCGTTTTTAGAACGAATTAGCTGGAAAAACTTATATTTGGACATTTTTCAACATTATGACGTCATAGTGACGTCATCTAATGAGATGGCCACAGACAAAGCTGCCAATCAGTAAAGAGTTGCTGGTACTACGCCCTTGCCTTGTTAGAATGATTTCCCATTAGTCTAAGGCGATTTATAGAGGGGGGGTGGAAAGCACCCCCCCGGCTATATTTGTTCAAAAAAAGCCCTGGTAAATTAGGGTTAAAGAACAACATGGCCTAGTCTTATATAATTATTTAATATGTAACCACTGGATTCTCATATGAAATGTCGCTAACTTGAAATCGTCTCTTTTTTCAACTGGAATATGAATCGGAATGTGTGAAACATGAAATATAAAATGATTATCGTCGTGTTATTAAATCATAATGTTCTACACAAGCATTTCTAATAGAGATGGATTTCTGTTTTGGCCAAAGGCTTTGAGCATTATTTCATGGTTGCTAATGTTCTGCAATGAAACATTGAGTTCTCTTGTCAGTTCTGAAGTCATTATTGGTTTATCAAGATTGGGGTCACAAAAATTTTGCTTTCTTTCATGGCAATACAAATCAATAGCCTTAACCCTATCAAGCCTAGGGTATTTGATGCTCTAGGAAGACTAGGGGGGGCTGATTCGGCCCCCCCCTATTTTATTTCTGTTCTGTACAACATAGAGCCATGAAACTTGACATGTGTATAGTACATCATGAGATGAACCCAAAAATGCAATCTATTTTTAGTTATGACACGTGACCTGCCCATGACGTCACAATGTTGCATTTTCAAAATCAATAGGGTTCAGTACTAAAAATCTTCAATCGTTGATTGTGAGAAAACGGAATGCAGTAGGGACATCA
>REGM01000502.1:106959-117078 GCA_004194415.1 Aurelia aurita
CCATCCCTCTTATTATTAGGCCCAAAGTCAAAGAGAACCGGTTCGACAAGACACATGCAAAATAAGAAACTCAACAAACCTTCTTTTAGTCCTTCCGTAGAAATTTTTCGATACTTGACTTGTTGATTTAACACGCTTTACTTTCTTGGCTTGATAAGATTCTACACTCGTTTGAGAAAGCTTCCATTCGTTATCGCTCGCTGATCGTTGCAGAAAAAGAATGAATTTGAGCGCCAACATGTCAAACGATGTTGTGAACAATAGACTTCTCATAGGAAGAGGGCTGGGAACGAGTATATGTGAATTTCTGGGAATTTCCTCCCTTGGACATCTAGAGAAATTTGGGGTGTAAATGTCCTAAACCCGAAACTAATGGGAAATTTTGCGTGTACGTTTCCCACTCTGGAAACTGATAGGAAACTGTGAGTGTCAATTTCCTTTTCAGAAACTTATTGGAAATGCAAGAATCTCCCTATTTAGAAATTGGTGGACATTTTCTTATTTCTTGCCGTGGGGCTCGTTGTTGAGAAAAGGTCTATTAGAATTTGTGTGGTTTTCTATTCATGTTGCTCATTTGTGGTAACAGCAACCCTTGTGTACTTATTAATTAACAGCGTGAACTGAAACTCGGAATAGATCATTTTGAGCTTCTTTGCAGTTGCATTTTGATTGCTTTTAAAGTCGCAATTAGTGTCACCAATGAGTATCATCTCCTTTTCCTCCTTGTCTACTGCCTTCAAAAGATCTCTTAGATTTTCGAAAGAGACATCGTCCACTCCTGAGGTTGGAGGACGGTACCAGCAAATAAAGAGACAAGGTTTGGCATGAGTAGGTGTTAGTTCTAGTTCAAAAAGTTCTAATTTGTCACTTTTAATCTTTACAGTTGGTTCGGGTAAGCTTTCTTTTACATAAATCGCCCCTCCCTCCGCCATTCGCATTAAGGTTATTTCTATAAATAGTATAACCATAAAAGTTTACCTCAGAGTCCCTAACTGCTTCATCTAATTGAGTTTCACTAAGGCCAATGATATCAATATCATTTCACTGTGCACAATTTCGAGCTCACTTCTATGTTTTCTGAGAGAGACTATATTCAGAAACGCTATTTTGAGACCATTTATCTTGTTAGAGCGCACATTGCTATTTGATGCCTTATTTTTTGCTGTGTCAGTAGAATTTAGAAGGCGGGTCCTGGACGGATGTTGGACGGTCCTAGGATGTGCCTACGATTGAAATGATACCTCGATGGCGGGTCCCAGCCTGGGCTGTGCCACAAGGGTGGGTCCCTGTTCGTGATATGCCAACCAACTGCGGGTCCTGAAAGGCCGGACCATTCTGGGATGTGCCTCAGCAAATCCAATTAGCTGGATGATAATGGTCACCTAATGGATTTACCTCTATCTTATTGTATGGGTAACTAGGCCATAGGGTAGATTTTTTAGCATGCTCGAGAAAACCTACTTTCAACTTTTCTCGGTCTATTGCAAAATTGGCCTTTTGAGGACATACATACATACATACATAAGTTATTTGTTTGAGCAGGTTAAACTACGGCAGCGCTAGCTGACGTGGACCTGCTATCTAGCTACTTTTACTCCATCAATTGACTCCTTTTACTCCATCAATTGACTGACAATTGACTCCTTCAAGGGTCTCAATGCGGAACCGAGTTATAATTGTAACTTGCGATCAAATTAAAAGGTTACTTTACATAGCTGACATTACTTAGTCCGTTGAGTGCAGACATGGAGAGCAGAAGTTGCTCCGATGTCTGTATACTTTTTTTGCNAACATACATACATACATAAGTTATTTGTTTGAGCAGGTTAAACTACGGCAGCGCTAGCTGACGTGGACCTGCTATCTAGCTACTTTTACTCCATCAATTGACTCCTTTTACTCCATCAATTGACTGACAATTGACTCCTTCAAGGGTCTCAATGCGGAACCGAGTTATAATTGTAACTTGCGATCAAATTAAAAGGTTACTTTACATAGCTGACATTACTTAGTCCGTTGAGTGCAGACATGGAGAGCAGAAGTTGCTCCGATGTCTGTATACTTTTTTTGCTAAATAATCTTAACCGAACTTATTGTTATTATTACTTTACATTTTAACATTACTTCTATTGGTTCTACAAAAAATCAAGAGCAAATTTTTGGAGCTTACTGGACATTAAAGTGAATTTGGGGACAAATTTTTGCTGCATGTGCAGGGCGAAGCCCAACATCGTTGCGATGGCAAAGGAAACAAAATCATAGGACATGGACACTGAGGTCAGAACTGCAATCAACGAAATAATATTTAAAGATAGGAAAAGGCCATACTGTAACACAATTACCAATAAACTTGGGAAGAAGAAATTTATTTGCAAACCTAGTGAAGTTGACGATGCGCTAAATCGCCTCATGCAACAAAAACGGTTAGAACATTGTGGAGAAGATGGCGACGACACGTATCATGTGCTGGATAGCTCTGAATGGCCTGAATTACCAAGGAAAGACAATAGCAATAATAATACAAGCAATTTAATTGCAGTTGAATCTATTAATTACACTCAAAAATCATAATCTCTCTCCTTAAAAAAAAGATCCTTTTGGATGATTACAAAGTCCGTCCTAAGCTATGATTTGGCTATCGGGATTTTTTGTTCTCCGCCCATTTGCCTGCCAAGGTAACAAGGACAGATTTTGTAACACAATAGCATCAGCTGCTTTTGATTGACACTGCAATTCAAAGCGATTAGCGATTGCAGACAAAAGAAATTCTCTCTACCAGTAATTCAAAACAAAGCAAGTCGCAAAAGTTGCTGTGAGACCCAGGCAGCTAGCTTGCTCGTTGTGCATTCCAGAAATTGTTTTTAAGAGAAGACATGGGCATATATCGAAAGAAGAAGGATATATCTAATCATTTGCCTAGTATAGGGCATTATTTTAATTTTGCTCAGAAGCTGAGCAGTAAGTGTTTTAACTACACCCAACAAATACGAGAATTGAATCGCCTACTAATCGGCTTCTGAAGTAAATAAATAAAATGCCCGAGACAGATGTTTAGATATATCCTTCTTCTTTCGATGTATGTTTCTGACTTCGTTTAAAAACCACCTTTCGCATGCACAAGGCAACAGTTTGCCCTTCTGGTTTCAGGCCAACTTCTGCGGCTTTGTTTGTTAAGAATTAATGGTCGATGGAATTTATTTTGTCTGCAATCGCTAATCGCGTTGAATTGAGGTGTCAGACCAAAGCAACTGATAATTGTGTAACAAAATCTGTCCTTGTTTGCCAAGGTCCCTTACGAAATAAACAGGCAGATTGAACTCTGATTATAGACACGAAATCTGTTTATCGAAGCATGCATGCCACAAATGATCCTTGATGATTTTGTTTTGTTCATACTGTTTAATCTGGGAACAATAATCTTTAACAGTAATCAATTAATCAGGGATGAAAGAGATAACATAATAACCTAGATGAAAGTGATTAACCCCATTTGGACCGGGGGGGGGGGGCGTTTTTCGCCACCCCTACCAAACATTCTCAAATATCTCCGCCGCTAGTGTAAATATGAAGCTGGAACTTTTTGACTTTTGCTAAAATTTTATTGGCCACCAAATTTTAAAAATTTCATTGTCCATTGTTGCACCATGTGACCTTCAGATGCCCTTATTTGGAGAGAGGTCACAAAGAAAATCTTAAAAAGCTCTTTACTTTCTCCCAACTAATGTAAATCATAAAGTTATATACACCAACCATTCGATTTGTCTTGAAGAGTACTTTCATTTGATATATAGTTTGTTTATATTTGCTGACATCAGCAAATTTTAATGTTCATGACGTCATTTATCTTTATGACGTCATAGTTTGAATAAATTAGTGTGATATATTTCAAAACATGCAGAAAACAGTGTTAGGGTACTTTNAACATTCTCAAATATCTCCGCCGCTAGTGTAAATATGAAGCTGGAACTTTTTGACTTTTGCTAAAATTTTATTGGCCACCAAATTTTAAAAATTTCATTGTCCATTGTTGCACCATGTGACCTTCAGATGCCCTTATTTGGAGAGAGGTCACAAAGAAAATCTTAAAAAGCTCTTTACTTTCTCCCAACTAATGTAAATCATAAAGTTATATACACCAACCATTCGATTTGTCTTGAAGAGTACTTTCATTTGATATATAGTTTGTTTATATTTGCTGACATCAGCAAATTTTAATGTTCATGACGTCATTTATCTTTATGACGTCATAGTTTGAATAAATTAGTGTGATATATTTCAAAACATGCAGAAAACAGTGTTAGGGTACTTTTTACTAACTAATTTCACTATATAGAAGCTTAACAATTGAAAATATATGACAATAGAAATGTAAATTAGTCTATTCTCTTGCTAATTGCTCTTAATTAGCAAGAGTTGCGATCTAAGTTGAGAAATGTCGGTGTAAATATCTTCCTCTGCTCTTAATTGCTACTTTTGGCTACAATTCTGCCTGTTATCTTATGTTAATCTGGACAAATTTTGCTTTTTAAGCCAGTAGCTCAATTTGGTCATTTTTCTACTGTTTTTGGTTGCCTAGCGACGAACCACGTGACTAATTAAACTCTATTGTTATATTTGTAAAGCTTATTGTCCAAGGAACAATTGGGATAAGTTTAATTGTTATATCTCTTCTAGTTTTTGAAAAAAAGAGGGGGGGCGAAAAACGCCCCCCACCGGTCGTAAATGCTCAAATTTCAACCCGGTCCAAATAGGGTTAAGGAGACTGACATGGATCATTTGTATTAATAACCAAAATGTAAAGTACATGCCCGTCAAATGCACAGATCTATCGTGGGCATTTTCGAAGAGTCTTAGTACGATTCGTGCCAGTTGTTTTTCACGTCTGAATAACTCAAGAAGTTTCGAGAACACTCTTTTAACGTTTTAAGATGAGGGAAAGATTGTTGTATGCTCCTCAGTTATGAGTCGGCAAAACATATGGGTCGATTGAAGAGTTTCAGCTGCCTCAATGCGGGTCGACTTCTAACTTAGAGCCTGTTGTATGAAATGAAGCAAACTGTTAACTAAAATTTGCCTAAATCCCGGTGTATATTTCATTGCATGTTAGCTTTTTCTTAAGGTACTGTGTTTCAGTTCCGCCCCGCCCATTTCATCGGACACCGAAATGGACGCAGAGGATCGAATATGACGCATCCCCCTTGTTTCATATAAGTCCAGCATGAAACAATCAAAATAAAAAAAAATCTGGCACAGATACACATTGCTCAATATCTGCGGGACATTAAGGTAGCTTACCAACAAAAGAGCAAACTTTTTCATGGTAAACTTTTGGTTTCATATCATCATATCAAATGAACAAGCATGCAATACAAAGAAATTTTGGCATATGTAATTTGCATAAATTTGCATAATGCTGACGTCATCAACATTTTGCGGACTAAAAACATGCTATCATTTAAAGAAAGATTCCTCCAAAAGTAAAAGCCCAATTCAAGTCATATGCTGTATGTAAACAGTCTATTAGGTTGGAAAGGGCATGGGCTAAAAAAAATGCACAAAGATATCATATCAACAATGGATTTTAATGAGAATTTCAAAATGGCGGATTTTCCCAGTGATATGCCTCATTAGTTCCTTTGTTATAAGCTAAATTACTTTGTATATTCTGGAAATTTTTTAGCCCTTGCCCTTCTCTGGTGTATTACCTAAATGCATGCAAAGTCTCATCTCCAAACTAAGAGTATTTTTTGTGATATCTTTTTTCTAAATGAGCAGTTGCAGTCAAAATTGATAGTCGTGAAAATTCAATTTAAAGTTTTGCACAAGAAAGAAAGTCTGTACTAGACTAGTAGTGACCTCCATATAAATAAGATAGGTCTCCCTCTTGTTCCTTTTCTTGATCTATGTACCCTTCTTGATACTTCTGAGCTTTGTTCTCCTCTTTTNTAACAATAGTAGAAAAGGATTGATGCACGTTGATTGATGAAATGAATCGATTGTATAAAGGCCTATAAAAAGTCAAACAAACCCAATATTTGGTAATAATATTTGTACAATCGGTGACCTTTTTGCAGACACTTTGATTCCCCCTTGATTGTGGTTTATTTGAGGATGATTTCTTGTCTTTTTGAGACAAGATATTTGCCTGAGCTATCATCATTTCCTGTATTTTGATTAGGGTCCTCTGAATGCTCCATAATTGCCAGCTTAGGTCAAGTCCAATTAATTCTATTTCCAACAAGATAGCGGAAAATTTGTTCATTAAACAACGAGGATTTTTATATTTACAATTTATAAGAAATTGTTGAGAGCGATTTTCCCAAAAATTAGCCGTTTTGCGAGAGCGATAAAAAGCTCGCGTGATCATGTTTGCGCGAGTGCCGACGCGATCGCGAGCGATCGCTCGCGTGAAACGAAAAGGCCTGCAGTTTGATAATTTTTCATTACCTCATTTTCCAAATCTGAATCATCAGAATCATTTATTCCTTCTTCTGTCTGACTGCTTTCAATATCCCCCCTCTCAATATTCCGAACCTTTTCTATCTGAAAATAAAATAAAAAACTAAAATAAATCTGATATAAATTCATAAATATCAATAATTTTGATACTTACTGTAAATTATCATAATAATAATTGCATCATATTGCATCATAATAATTATGTAAATATGCTTATGTAACAAGTTAAAACAAAATTACTCTACAAAAATTACAACTTAACTTTTAAGATGCAATCCCCATTTTACACTAATATGGCAAACTTGTAAACTTGTAATCGAGGAGGAAAGGAGGAAGTTAAAAAGGGCACAACAAAGTAAATTATTAAAAAAGTGGGTATCCATTAAACGCTGAAGTATTCACTGGTCAAAACGGTTACATTTTTACGGGCAAGATGATAAAATAAAATGGATGCAATTTATTACTATACATACCATGTTACCAGTATCTTGGAGCTGTTTTTTTGCTGCAGAAGTGGCTTTTACAACTACATTGGAGAAGAATACAAGAAGCAGTTTCAATTAAAATTTCTTGAATATATATATTGCATGAGATCACAGCAAATAATGGATGAAATATAACAAATTGTATTTTACCTTCATGAAAATTTTCTCTTTTCTAATTAATGGATTACAAACATTGCTCAAGGTCTTCCAGAATTGTCATAAACTATAACCATCACAAGCTTGCATTATTTACAAGTTAGATTTAAACCAGAAATTAGACAGAGGAAGAAGAATATTTGAGCAAATGTATGCCCTTGCAAAACAAAGCAAATAACACGAGGAATATTGTTCAATTCGATGAGCCAGTAGATTAAGTGTCATATTTTAAGCTGAACATTCTTCTGTTAAAACCAATAAATTCGGACATTTCAAACTGAAGCCCTTCCACATCAACTTTGCAAACATCAAACATTTTATTGGGACAACAGGAAAATTATGCTATTAATTAGCTAACCTTGATCCACTGAAATCTTCTTTCTGGTCCTTCTCTCAGGCTAGAAGATGTAAACAGATTATTCTCTAATTCATTTTCATGACATGCAAAATATCTTCCAAATGTTTCATAGATATTCATTTATTGTTGTCTTCGTGCAGATTTCAGATCTCAAAATTAACCTCACCTTAAAACAGAAAGTTGGCTGAAAGGATCACTAAGCTGGGGGGATCACACAGGTCTCAGCACAAGAAAGATCACTCTGCTTTTTACAATTCTTGATGCACAACACTTTTTGTAATTTAGATTTAATTTGGATACTTTGTATTGTGTACAATTTTACTTCTTTTAAACAACAACTCAATCTTGCTTGCAAATTTGCAAATAAAGAATTCACATCCAAGTTAGCTATATGAATGAATATCTATGAAAACAGTTCAAAGCCTCCAAGTGATATTATTCCAACTACAATCCATAAAAGCCCTTTGCATTCGTTTGGTTCACCTAGTATACAATGTAAGCATAACATTTCTTTCCTGGTAAATGCTGTTACATTTTAGCATTAAACTTATAATGAGCAAAAATAATGAGGTGCAACGTTGATTCATTTGATATAAGTTACTGTTTATATACCTTGTTATAATTAGATCTGTTGATCTCTGTCATTCTGCGTCCAATTTTGTATTTTACAGATTCTTCACTTATAATGAAGTATCCAACATCAGCAATTTCATACTTCCTTATAAATTTCTTTACATTTGGCAGTTCCAAAATCTCAACTGCTTTGCTTTGATTCTGGAGAGCCTCTTCAGTGCTTGTGCCATTTGCTCTTTTTAAATGGCCACACCCTTTCCACTGTAAAAAAAACACAATTTGTGACTAAAAACCTATCATAAGTGAACATTTTAAGGCCATTCAAAACATAAACTTAATCACAAACAAATAATAACGATCTACTTAATGTGTAAACATGTAAATGTCATGTTTTTCCATTTTGTTCACTCCATACTAAAAATGAACAGCATTTTAATACCACCTTTTTGGAATGTTATTTTGGCTAGTTATCTTCAATTCAGGTTTCTGTTTATAGAACAAAAACATTGAAGCTTATTTCTTTTCCAATGAAAGTTGCTTAGGGCAATTACACATGAAGGTAATAATGCATGATTGTGCTCAAGATGATAGAGAGAAACTTCCCCCAAAAAGTTTCTTTCTTTAGTGAATCAACATAACATGACATGGAATGTGCAGTCATTTTAGAAATCTATTTATTGTAATTTTTATTGCCCTAAAAGTCCAAAGTAATTTGGGGAAAATTTATTGTAAAATTAAGCAACTGTTCTGCTTTCTCATGTGCATTCCTGTTTCGCACAGCATAAATGGAACAGTAAAGAAATTTCTCACCTCATTCTTATCTTTTTTCCTGCAAATTTCTTTCCTGATTTGAAAGTTTAACGAATTAACTTCCTTCAAGACACATTGGGCATTCATGTCTATTTTGCTTGCCTGTCTTAGCTCTGCTATCGAAATTAGTTTATTCATCTTCTTTCCTGCAAGAAATACCTTGATTGTTGACTAAGGGACCCAGCATTTTGTGGGAAGTTAAGGTAAGTCCTGTATTTCTGGTATTTTACAATGCACTTTCACAAAAAATTTGCATCATATAGCGTTTTACTTCAAGGCTCATGCAACAATTATTAACAATTAGAATGCAAGGACTGTTAAAAATTCATCCTCAGTTATGATAGAGCTTCAAACAATTTTTAGTCATTAACTTCATGCAATGTGCGTTATATGAGAGTTGCTGTTTGTTCATCTTGTTGGTATCATGTCCATGATGTCTATGAAGTAATATTATTTCAGTATTTTCATGAGATATCAATAGCATTTCTTAGTTCCAAATGTGTTTGCAGCAGAGACCATCTTAACTTTCCATCTTGTAGTTTCATGCCATGAGAAATTGGAATCAGACATTTTAGTTTCAAGTAGTATGCAATGGTCTTGAACAAATACCCAACAGAGTAGACATCTGATGATTCTGTCTGTGTCGAGTTTGGGATGTTCCTTAGTTCATATGCCAGGTGCCTGTGCTTTGCATTGTATTTGATTCTTTCTTCAGCTGTAAGATTGTATGTTTTTGGTCGTGCTTTGTGAGTTGCTTTTCCAAAATCACACAGTTTTGGAATGCTGTTGGCGTTTTGTAGTGAAATAAGGACATTATCTCCTTTGATGTCATTGTGGAGTATATTCTTTGCATGCATGAATTTCACAGCATCAACAAGCATCAAACACAAGTTGAGCCAGTCTTTGTTTACGATTCCAAGGTATAGCTCCTCCTCTCTCTCAGATAACATTTGAACATGTTTTTTATGAATTAAACTAATCTGATTAGACACTGTATATGTAAGGAAACCAAATTGCTCATGCTTTCTGCCAATAAGCTGCATAACCAAGGAATTTCCAAAAGTCCCAAATACAAATGGAAACATGGCAGATCCAGCAAGACACTGTAATACTCTTGCTTCGTCGAAAGCAGAAAAATGATATTCTTTTTGAATTTTGACTGCAACATCTACATTAATTGTTTCCAATCTGGTAACAACTACTTTGCCGAAAACACCTTCTCCAAGAACTATCTCTTCTGGGGGGAAATTTAAAACATTTGATGAAAGAATGTTGCAG
>REGM01000503.1:0-23399 GCA_004194415.1 Aurelia aurita
CTTGGCTCAGCGGTGTCGGAATTTCATCAAATCAACTTTATCTTGTAAAAATATCACACCTTTTAACTGATTATCAGCTATAAAAAATTCAGGTTTTAATTTCACATTTCAACAGACATGCACAGGACCAGCACGATTTTGGCATTTTTTGGCATCAAAATGTGGAAATTTCAAGTTTACAGTTGAAAAACTAAAAAGTGACTCAAAGTGACTCTACCAGACGTACTTGTTGTGGAAGTACCACGTTTCAGCTGAAATTCTACCAGGGGATCGTGCAGAATCGTGCAGAAAAAAAGTTACATGCAAGAAACTTTTTGTGCATCTCTTGATTTTAAAGAAAAAATCGTTTTTAGTGGTACTTTCAGAGCAACATGAAATGAAATAAGTTTGTAATAAGTAACTTCTAGTGATTTCTGTTCAAGTTTTCAAAAATTTGAGTGAAAAATCCTCAGATGACATTCCTGAACTCCTGCCCAGAGGCGCCTAAATAAAGGGTCGCTCACTGCCAACAATATACTAAAGTGTTCTAAAAACTAGATGGACGAAACACGTTTTTGGCTGCAAAAGACTGCATTTCTTATTAAAGTAATGTCATACATGCATCAATTGAAAGATCTTGATCCTCAGATGACATTTGTGTACTCCTACGCAGAGGCACCTAAGCGGCGCTCTTGGCCAACAATATAGTTGTGTGCTCCCAAAAACCAGCTGGAAAAAAACGGTTTTTGGCTGTAAAGACTGTATTTCTTGTTAAAGTACTGTCATACAGGCATCAATTGAAAGATTTAAGTAGAATTTGAAAAGTGAGATGAATTTGAGTTTTGAGTTAAAAAAGGAGGCTTAGTCCCCTGAGAATTCTAGCAACTTTTTTTTTTCAAATGGTACGATCATCTATCATTCATCATCTGAGAGCCCATTTCCTCCTAATTTCAAATTGGGAGACTGTATGGTCATATCATTGTGTGCTTCCAAGGTTATAAGCGATACAGTAAATCTCTGCATACGTATAAGAACCTACTTTTTGAGGTCCAGGCTGAATAAGGTTTTTATTTAAAAGGTAGCGAGATAAATTTAAGGGTACAAAGGTTATTAAAGGTTCTTCTTCGAAAGGTCCCTTCTGAAAAAACTTTTCAGGAGTCATCACCAAGAGATTTTCAACCCTGTTATTTACTTTTAGCAATATTATTAATGACCAAATAATCAATTCCAAGCTTAGAATCTCGACACAAATTTTGGCCATTAAATGGGAGGGGAAGAGGTTCATATTTTAACAGCCAATAGGGACGAAATAGATTTAATAAGGAAGATCAAAAGATAACCTTTATTATCCTTGCAATCAACAGATTTTTTTAATCAAACAGGAACAGGTGCCGAATTACAAGGTACATAATGTAGGAAAAATAGCCTGTCGGTTCTTATTTTTTTAGGTTCTTGTATGCGGGGATTTACTGTACATATTTAACGGACAGGTAGCAAATACATTTGTTAAATTTTGCTAAGGATGTATAGGGGCAGTAACCTACACTAAGGTTCAATCTTTGGTAAATATTTCCAAAATGATACATTTCATAAGAAATTTGTGAGATCACGTAAGCTTGATGTCTGTAAACTTCGAAACAAAATTTTGCTAGAATTCCCAAGGGACTAAACCCCTTTTTTTTTACCTCAAACATCAAATTCCTCTCATTTTTCAAATTTTACTCATCAAGATCTTTCAATTGATGCATGTATGACATTACTTTAATAAGAAATGCAGTCTTTTGCAGCCAAAAACGTGTTTTGCCCATCTAGTTTTTAGAACACTTTAGTATATTGTTGGCAGTGAGCGACCCTTTAGGCGCCTCTGGGCAGGAGTTCAGGAATGTCATCTGAGGACTTTTCACTCGAATTTTTGAAAACTTGAACAGAAATCACCAGAAGTTACTTTTTACAAAAAACTTATTTCATTTCATGTTGCTCTGAAAGTACCACTAAAAACGATTTTTTCTTTAAAATCAAGAGATGCACAAAAAGTTTCAATTGCATGTAACTTTTTTTCTGCACGATTCTGCACGATCCCCTGGTAGAATTTCAGCTGAAACGTGGTACTTCCACAACAAGTACGTCTGGTAGAGTCACTTTGAGTCACTTTTTAGTTTCTCAACTGTAAACTTGAAATTTCCACATTTTGATGCCAAAAAATGCCAAAATCGTGCTGGTCCTGTGCATGTCTGTTGAAATGTGAAATTAAAACCTGAATTTTTTATAGCTGATAATCAGTTAAAAGGTGTGATATTTTTACAAGATAAAGTTGATTTGATGAAAATCTGACACCGCTGAGCCAAGAAATGAGAATTTGAATTTTTGCATGAATTGACCAATCAGGGCGAAATTTTGATAAAAATGCCATGAAATTGACACTTATAGATTTCATCAAACTTCGACCCTGATTTTCTCTGGACTAGTATGTCCGATTTCAATGAAATTTCCCTTATTTTGATGGTCAACATATCTAGTTTGGAGTGGTATGATCAGTGATTAAAAATAGCCAACTTCGTTTCTTGGTATTTCTTCCACTTCCTGGATCACTGTGCTGCGGTCGCCCCCATTGTTCTCCAGGACCGATTTTATAATTCTTCTAATTCCGGTATAGAATTGTCGGGGGGGGGGGGNAGAGTGAGGTATCATCAGCAAAGAGTTTGACATTACACTTAAGATTATCCGTTAAGTCGTTGATGTACACAAGGAAGAAAAGTGGACCTAAGATAGAGCCCTGAGGGACGCCAGCGGTAACTGAACCCCATTCCGATGCTTTACTATTCAAAACTGTACGCTGTTTTCGGTTTGCAAGGAAGTTTGTGATGAGTGAAAGCAAGTTTCCTGAGATACCACAACGACGAAGTTTGTAGACAAGACCTTCATGCCAAACCCTGTCAAATGCTTTGGATATGTCGAGATAGACGGATCGAACATCTAGTGGTGGATTGCAATCAAAGGCAGTAAATATTGTATGAACAATCGACAGCAGTTGGTTTATTGTAGAATCATTAGGACGAAACCCCGATTGGTTTGGGTTTAATAACTCATTTGCGCTCAGGTGCTCGTAAAGGGTATCGTAAATTATTTTTTCAAGGATTTTCCCGAATATTGGAAGAAGGGATATCGGACGATAATTTTGTTTCAGATGTTTACTGTTTTTCTTATGGACAGGGACAATATTGGCCTTTTTCCAGATTTCTGGGAAAATACCATTTTTGATGCAATTTTCAAATATGATTTTAAGTGGAATCACCAAAGCATCATCACTAATCTTTATCATACGCACTGAGATTTCATCCCAACCATGTGCTTTATTCGAATTTAAGGATCGGATGATTTTTAGTATTTTCTCATCGGAAATATGGATACTGGTCAATGAAGGGACATTACTTGTGACGATATTAGGAACTTGGCTGCCTGTATCGATAGTAGTGCACTGAAGAATGAAATAATCGTTAAAGATTTGTGCCTTTGTTGTAAAATCCAGGACAAAAATGTCATTTTCCAAAAGGGGTGGTATTACCGGAACCTTAGCCTTATTTAGAACTTTGTTTATTAGTGACCAATAGGTTTTTTGACCAGTGTCAGCATCCGACAGGGTTTGACCAATTTTCATAAGGTAGTTATGCTTTGCATCCTCTATTAATTTACATCCTTGAGAAACCATGCGCTGGATTCCTTCAAATCTCTCATGTGGCTGACCATTTCTGATAAAGGACTTGTATGCTCGATTTTTTTTACGAATAAAATTTTTGATTGCCTTTGTTATCCAAGGTGCCTGCCGAGGCCTTACTGTCGTGAATTTGTTTGGAATAAAGTTGGTAAAAATATTCAGTAAGACTTCATTCAACATACTGACTTGCTGATTAGGACAGCTGATTTCATCCAAAGTTTCACGCCAACGAAACATTTCGATACTTCTTCTAACTGACAGTACATTAGCTCGATCGTAAAACCAAATCCTACGAGTATAGGATGGAGGAGCTAAATTATTCACGGCTAATTTGCCATAGACAATTTGATGGTGACATTGTTCATGTAGGGTAGGGTGAACACCGGTCTCAAGGAATAAATTTGGTTGGTCCGTGAATATTAAGTCTATGCAAGACCTTGATTGGCCCATAAAATGAGTCGGTTCTGAGATCATTTGATGAAGACCAAGGTCGGATGTGAACGGTTCAAAAAGTTTACCCTCTTCATTTTCAGTATCGTTCTCCCACCACTGAGGTGAGCGACAATTAAAGTCTCCTGTTACGATCACACAGTATGGATTCTCGGCAGCCATCTTCGATATCATTAGCTCAAAGCCATCCGTAAAAACTTGGAATTGTTCTTGATTTTGGCTCGGACTTCTATACAGTACTGTGAAGAAATATTTTTTCCTATTCAGTTGAAATTCACATACTATGCATTCAGGTAAAGTTTCAAGGTCATGCCGTTGCTTAGCTGGAAACGACTCCTTATAGTAGAGCCCAACACCCCCTCTCTTTACGTTTTGGGGATAATTGCTTTTGATAAAGGAGTAACCATCGAGGGTTAATTTATTTTCATCAATAGTGTCATCAAGATGGGTCTCAACAATACCTATTAAGTCATAATTGTGAATTGAATTGTATGCCTCGATGAGGGAAACCCGCGTGAAGTCGTGCGCACAGATACTATTCAGATTCCAAGAACAGAAACTGAGAGTTGACTCTGGGCCAGGATTTGTCTCGATGTCACCACTCAGTAGGATGGATTTATAAATGGTCCATTGCATCCAAAGTGTATTAAAAATGAGGCAAAGTAAATAAAAGTGACCATAACCGAGAAAGACCAGTTTCATCGAAAATGAAATGATTAATGAAATGAAAAATGATTAATAGGCTGAGGCATTTGTTGTTTTCTCTCTCAAAAATTTGATTAAACTGGAAGGTAAATAATTTTGTTTCAAAAAAATCGATAGAAAGTTCATATTAACACTATGATTTTACCACAGAAATGTTCTACTGTCCCCCTAAATGGGGTGTATTTTGACAGTACAAGGTGACCTCTTTCTTTAAAAGAAAAAAAATTTCAAAAATACCAGAAAGTTTTTCTGGTTATTCATCAAACAATCTAATGGTAATTATTGAACGTACGTCCAACATCAGCAGATAATATTTTTTAATTTTTTTACTATGTGTGAAGACACAGACAATATTTTGAGGCATATATACTGTTAATAATGTATGTTAAATACATCCATGCTGCTGGAACAAATATTCTACTTCCAGTTTTTACAAAATGGTGGTGTTGGACGTACAGTTATTGTGTACGTCCAACACAGTACGTCCAACACTGTTAAACTCCTTCCTACTAATGGAGCCATTTTGAATTGAGATTAGTGAGATTAGATCTTTACATCTTTTAAATTTGATCAGCTTATAGAAACCAGATTTGGATTTCCCAAAAGCTTGCTAAAAGTAGGTAACTTTTAATGAAACTAAACTTGACGTAACCAGATAAACTGTAATTTATGTGATGTGGCACTATGTAATGTGCATAAATGGATAAATATGACACATCATTGCCAGCAAAAATAATTATGCATTGTTCAAATCCTACGAAAAATATCCAAGCTGCAAAACTCGAACAGGTTTGATAAAATTGGGTAAAGTTTGCTTTGCCAGACAACTACACTACATTGCCTTAAGATTAAGCTCATTCCACCTTGGTAAAGAGACCACGCGGCGTAGGTGCACCTCTGCAAATTAGAAAAGGTATTCTTAACTTAAAGTGAGATTAGAGCTGATGTGATGGAAAAATCTGGGAAATTCTGGAAATGGCCCTCCAAAAGAGACAACATTTTTTACTTTTGCAAAGATGTAATAAAAAAGATCGAACCACCCACAGTAGCAGGAAATAAAGCACAGTTTAAATTTTCATCTTTTAAGGACTTTCTTTATTGTTTTTTGTGTTATATCAGCTTAAGAGTTATATTTAGTTATTTTGGAAAAATTTTAGATGCTAACAGATATTTTAATTCACAAAATGTACGTCCGACACTTGAAAATGTACGTCCAACACCATATATTTTTATTGATTATAAGATTCCACAACGCATTTCAAAAATTTGTTTTTTACCACAAAGCAGTACGAGGTTTATCCTGCAAAGCTGCAACAAAGATTTTTCATTAATACCTATCACTTCACAGAAATCTTTATTCAAACTCGTAGTCATGTAAAATCACATATTGTGCAAGTACGTCCAACACCACTATCCTTTTGTCCACTAACGCAAAGACTGATGATGATAATAACACATCTCATATGCATTAGTGCTAGGGCACCTAGACTACTTCTTTCTGGCATGAAGTTCTATAAATAACGTTGCCACAAAAATAGCTGAGCATGTTTAAAGTGTGCAAAATGTACGTCCGACACCATGGAATTGCCTTAAGGCTAATAATATTGGCAAATATCTGTATATTCTTGCTGTCTTTATGGCATTTTCCGGCGATCTGAAGTGTGCTGCCCTAAAAAAAATCCGGGGCTTCGCCCCCAAACCCCCGTTCTGTTCACTTTCGATGCTTGCATATCTCAACACATAGATTGAGAACGGATCTGCTGTAGGCCTGTTTTTGCATGTCTGTGTATCTTGATTTCTTAGTTTCTGCTGAGGCTATTGTGCCTCCTTTTTGCAAAACTTAACCATTACCTCTGCTATAAGTACTGGTCGTATAACATGGCGAATCACGTGGACGGTGTCAATAAGTTTTTCAAGTCTACTTTTGATTGTGTATAGCCTGGTGTAAAATTTGGGATAATTCTGTACTTTAATTTACTGTCGCTTTCATGGTGATAAAAGGGCTCAATATGCAACACATGAATGTGTCAGCTTATACCGAATGCACTTTAGGGACCGTGGATCGTCTCACCGAAAAGAATCGGTGGAGGAGTCAGCGGAGTTTCTATGGCTGACTTTTTTCCGGAGATTTAGGAAATGATAATCTCTCCCGTTTTGCGTAGACAACTCTGGTATGAGTGCCGGCAATATTGTCACCACTTTGGATTATCGGTGGAAGAACTGCGAAAAAAAAGTCCGCTTTTACTGAGACGATCCCTTAAATATGAATACATTGCTCTGATGAAAACTTTAAAACATAAAAAATTAAAAACTAAATTAATTCCTGCACGTGATGATAGGCTCAAATTCTGACACTGATAGCCTTAGATTTCTAAATATGACAAAATCTGACAAACCGCCGAAAATTCTATTACGCCTGCGTGGCGTATTAGATTGGGTGGCAGGAATTTTCGGGATTTGGAGGTTGGTAGTTCGGTCCCCGGCAGGACCTCGCTTTTCTAATGATGCTAGCTTACTCGTGTTATTGTTATAACAAATTAATTTATTTTTATTTTAATCAATGAAAAGTGCGTTGGTCTCATTTATAGCCAAAGTAGAGGGTGTGGTCCGGAAAAACATTTCTTGGGCTTCGCCCCAGACCCCGTCATGTTTTGCCCCCCCCCAATAAAAAATCCTGGCGGCGCCACAGCAAGATAGGTAAATAGCAATGTGTTGTGAGCAGCAAGGACGAAAATTGTTTTAGCGTGTTTGTTTATATTTTTGCGTGTTTGTTTACATTTTCAGAAGAACCAATCACAAGGCTCTATTTTCACGTGACTTTGTTATGGTTTTGTGATAATGGCGTCGCGTAAACACAGAAGCGGTGGGGCGTTTAGAGCAAAAACTACCCTCTCTATTCAGGGGCAAAAGCACATTAATTTTTTGGAATTTTCAAGAATTTTAAACTATGCATGAACAAATAAGAGTTTTTCTAAATTTTCCCCGTAGCCGAAAATGATACCGTTTCAAAACTCGAAAATATCGCAATTTGCTTTTTACTGATTCGGAACCCTCCATTCGGCCTAGCAAGGTCTACTTGACAGATGTTGCGTTCGCTTTAAAGACTTGTTTCTGCTACCCTTTGCATCATAATTTTCTACAGAGGGAAGATTGCTACGTTCGAAATGCTTTTAACAATCTTTTTACTTGATTTAATAACACAATACAATTTTACTGGGAGGCTGAAAGTCAAGTTATCGCACCGTTTTTATAGATTCAAGATCACAGGCCGTTTTTGAAATAATAGAGACTCCTTGCTTCGTCTTGGTTTTGAATTTTATTCTCACAGTTTGTTAGGTCATAAATAATCGAATGAAATGCGAATAAAATAGCTTCAGAGCACGAAAGATTATTGCAGAATATAGACCTTCTCTCGATTGGAAAGTATCTCTAAAAAAGCAAATGTATTCATGATTCATGAATACTTGGCTTGGCGTTGAAAATTCAGCCTGACCTTGCTGACCTCATCAGGCTGGCCTTGTCAGAAAGCCCGAAGTCTAAAGTAATTTTGAAGATGTAAATAAGTAAGTACTCACCCAGTTTTCATTTATGGAGGCCAAGCAATACTGAATAAACAAAAATCCACTGGTTCAATCCTAAACAGAACGAATTTGGAATGATAAATGAAACTGTTTGCACAACATACGTTTGAACAACGCAGCCTTGACCGCGCTCTCATAATAAGTTGACGAAGATGAAATGTACATTCAGTCTCAGTCCAAAATCTAGGAAGAAATGGCGCGAAAATAATCTTGTCTCCAGTCTCCAAAAATAGAAGATGTTTCCATAACAAACTTCATTTGTGTTCTTTGGTGAAATCATTCTCATATTATATACTAGCTAGATAACTGATGAGAAAATATATTATGATCGTCGAATCAGATGAAGTATTTTGCAACGTAAGACCTTTTGGAGTGGGGCTGACTTTTAGAAAATTGGTTAACCTCACATCAATTAATTGTTAAAATCTGCCAAAAATTATCCCCAGAAGGAGTTTAAATTACGAGAAAAGGGGATTTATAAGAAAAAGAAACAGAAGATATTAAGTCTTAAAGATCGGATCACCGGAGCCCCCCCCCCCCCCCTAAGAAAGGGGCAGTTACTTTCGGTAGAAAGTCACAAGACCCAAGACTGTGTCCTGGAAATTATTTTCAGGGAAATAAAAGCAAAAAGACTTCGTGGATTAAATAAAAAAGCTGTCCCTTAGATAATGCTAGATAATACTCAAGTTTCTTAATTTTTTGGTGATCTGAGAGTTTGGTTTCTTATAGCCAGAGTTTCTTAGGTTCTTTAAACAAATATATGTAAATCATTTGACCTGATGATTGAAGTTTATTTCCTGGTCAATTTCCTAATAATAAACTCTAAACGACCGCCCCAAAGAACAGAAATAAAGTTTGTTATGGAAAAATCTTCTATTTTTGGAGACTGGAGACAAGATTATTTTCGCGCCATTTCTTCCTAGATTTTGGACTGAGACTGAATGTACATTTCATCTTCGTCAACTTATTATGAGAGCGCGGTCAAGGCTGCGTTGTTCAAACGTATGTTGTGCAAACAGTTTCATTTATCATTCCAAATTCGTTCTGTTTAGGATTGAACCAGTGGATTTTTGTTTATTCAGTATTGCTTGGCCTCCATAAATGAAAACTGGGTGAGTACTTACTTATTTACATCTTCAAAATTACTTTAGACTTCGGGCTTTCTGACAAGGCCAGCCTGATGAGGTCAGCAAGGTCAGGCTGAATTTTCAACGCCAAGCCAAGTATTCATGAATCATGAATACATTTGCTTTTTTAGAGATACTTTCCAATCGAGAGAAGGTCTATATTCTGCAATAATCTTTCGTGCTCTGAAGCTGTTTTATTCGCATTTCATTCGATTATTTATGACCTAACAAACTGTGAGAATAAAATTCAAAACCAAGACGAAGCAATGAGTCTCTATTATTTCAAAAACGGCCTGTGATCTTGAATCTATAAAAACGGTGCGATAACTTGACTTTCAGCCTCCCAGTAAAATTGTATTGTGTTATTAAATCAAGTAAAAAGATTGTTAAAAGCATTTCGAACGTAGCAATCTTCCCTCTGTAGAAAATTATGATGCAAAGGGTAGCAGAAACAAGTCTTTAAAGCGAACGCAACATCAGTCAAGTAGACCTTGCTAGGCCGAATGGAGGGTTCCGAATCAGTAAAAAGCAAATTGCGATATTTTCGAGTTTTGAAACGGTATCATTTTCGGCTACGGGGAAAATTTAGAAAAACTCTTATTTGTTCATGCATAGTTTAAAATTTTTGAAAATTCCAAAAAATTAATGTGCTTTTGCCCCTGAATAGAGAGGGTAGTTTTTGCTCTAAACGCCCCACAGCTTCTGTGTTTACGCAACGCCATTATTTCAAAACCATGACAAAGTCACGTGGCAATAGAGCTTTGTGATTGGTTCTTTCAAAAAATGTAAACAAACACGCAAAAAATGTAAACAAACACGCAAAAAATGTAAACAAACACGCAAAAGCCAAAACATTTTTCGTCCTTGCTGTTGTGAGCGATAATGACAGTAGCTATGTAAAATGTAAAATATGGATAATACATCAAAAATAACGACTTTTTATAAATAAAGAAGACTAGTGGTTTTAAAATCATTGAAATTCGAAAATTTTGGAAAATTCTAAATTTCCTTTCTGAGATGTCAGTAAAGATCAAATTCATTTACAGTATCAGCGTTGAATCAAAGTGGCAACATTCCAAAGTTTTGTGACCTAACTAGACCAAGCGAGGATGGGGGGTAAACGTCACCCGTGGAGAGAATTTTGGTCAATTTCGGGGCGCTGATTCCGAAAATCGATGTTATACGGAGAAATTCGGTACCGTTCAGCCTCTATTCCATGTTAAAACCTCGTTTTCGGGGGAAATGACATCGTCAATTAGATATTCCAAAGCATATGAATTTGGTCAATTTCGGGGCACTGATTCCAAAAATCGACATCATAAGGACAAATTGGATTTATGTGAGCCTCTTTTCCACGTTAAAGCCTCGTTCTCACGAAAAACATATCTGAGATCAGTTATTCCAAAGCATATGAATTTTGTTAATTTCGGGGCGCTGATTCAGAAAATCGATGTTAGATGGAGAAATTCGATCTCTGTGAGCCTCTATTCCATGTTAAAGCCGCATTTAGAATTTATTTATTTCGATAAATAAACGAGACACTCGCAAAATCCCAATGAGACGCTATGTTTTGCAAGGGCTTCATTTACCCAAAGTCGGATTTTCAGGGGGTGTGACAAATTTCGCTGCAAAATAAAGTACAGTTAAAAAATGGGTTTAAACAGGCCGTTTCAGGCGAAGTTGGCCAACCCGCGCAAATGTCTCCGTCCAAGTGAGATAATAAAGTCGAATGAGATGGTACAAACATCATGATATCATTGACAAGGCAATTTTTGAACCAATTTCAAGACGATCTAGACAAAGAGAAACTCTACAATTTGGTCTCAGGTGCTCCTGTTGACACCTAAATTAGTGAAATTCTTTTGAGCCTAGAGGAGAGTGGTAGGGAGATAATAAAAGCATTAGAAGTACGTCTAACAGAGAGCCAACCAGAAGAGCAGCCCAATTCGAAAGATGAAGGGGAAAACCTTTAGTGATGCAATATTAAAACAAAAACGTTGAAGAAGGGTGCCAAAACAAAGAGGTGTCTTTTCAAAGAGACATTTTGGGAAAATTAGTTGCGTATTAAAACAGGCAAAGTTCAGGTGTGGATATTGACTAAGTATTATGCTATCCCCTTGCCCTAGTTTCCATACCTATAACTATATGCCGCAGCCATGTCTAATTTGGAGGAATTAAGCAATGATGACCTGCCTCCCGCAATTGAGATGAAGCCCTTTTCTTGGATTTGGCAGCTGCAAATAGAATTGTTGTTGGCAATGTTGGAACAATCAGAGATCTTGCAGCAAGAGTGATGTCAATGATACCAAAGCAATATACCGATTTGTACATTGCTTGCGATACATATCAACAAAAAAGCATCAAGGTAGGAGAACGCCAAGCAAGAGGAATCAGCAAATGCTATGTTTTGCGGAGTCCTGATATCAAAGTTCCTTCCGACTTCACCAAGTTCCTGAAAAATGGCGACAACAAGGAGATGCTGTTCAATTTGATTCAAAAATCAATAGAATATTCTAAAGAAGCGCCAGAAGGCAGTGCACCAAGATCAGCCAGCACAAAACAAAGAGCTTACCAGAACTAGCCAGTAACCATGAAGAGGCAGACACCAAGTTATTGGCAATTTTTCAAGCAGCCTGTTTGGCGGCCCGGGGGGTACATGACTTGTGGATGGACGGGGGTCTGCCGCCCGGTTTTCAGACAGCCACCCACTTTTATGATGAATTTTGGTGGAAAACCACCCATTTTTAGCCATTTTTTGGCGATTTCAGCCAAATCAATCCATGTTTATGGGAAATCTGCCGAAAAATGACCCTTGTTTAGAGAATTTTGGGCCCAAAAACCCACTTATATGGGCGGCACATACCCGTACCATCAACATGTTATGTACCCCCCGGGTTTGGCGGCTGGTGAAACAGCAATGGCTCGCTCAACTGCTGGCGATATCGACATCACCACCTTGCTTCTCGTCCATGATTTCACAGGTGTCAGGGTCCTTCTTGACAATCAGAAATATGATTGATGTTACATCTTCGACCTTATCCCTGGCCAAGGGAAGAGCTCTTGTAGAATTGCACGCTTTGTCCGGAAATGATTATGTTTCGGTCTTCTTTAGGAAGGGCAAGCAGACGTCCTGGAAAGCAATGTTAAAGCGGCAAGAGTTCATAAATTCTTTTGAAGAGCTTGGTAGATAACTACAACCAGACGCATCTGTAATCGAATGCCTTGAAAACTTCACCTGCTTCCTCTATGGATTTCCAAGGCTAAAATCAGTCAATGAAGGCCATGCCAAGTTTTTCTGGAAGTCTTTCAAAGGGAAGATTAAAGTTGCAGATTTATGCTTGTTGCCTCCCTGTTCATCCAATCTCCTTTTGCACATCCAATGAGCAAATTACGTTGCCAACATATACAGGCAAGCGGATCAACTGCAGCTTGATTTAGACAGTCCGACAAGGCATGGTTGGAATGCAGAAGGATCAGTTGTTTGGGATGACACAATGTACCCTGACGATGTGGCAGAGTTGCTTTTGAATGCCGACAGCGAAGAAATAGATGCGCAAACATCCGAAAGTGAATCAGAGGATGAGTTTGATAGTGAGATCGAGGACATTGCTACCTTCTGAGGTTCACCAGACAATGCTAGCATAGAACAAGAGCGCTTATACATTCCGTTATGCTAACTAGTCTTAATTTAAATATGAAACAAACCAACTAGCAATTTCCATGGCTACTGCCGCTGCCTGCTAGCTAACAATACATAATGTAAATGTACACTAGGCTTGAGTACCAATTTGAACAGATAAACAGATAAGGCTTTCGTCAAACCGCGGCTTGGGGACGGTAAAGAGGCTCACAGAGACAGAATTTCTCCACATGGCATCGATTTTCTGAATCAGCGTCCCAAAATTAGCAAAATTCGTATGCTTTGGAATAACAGAACAGAAGGGCTACTTCTCTATCTTACTGAAGAGTGGAAAGCCGCACTTGATGATGGGAATTATGTGGGAATACTGTTTGTTGACTTTAAGAAAGCCTTTGACAGTGTGAATAGAGACATTCTCAAAAGGAAGTTACAAGCTGTTGGCATCTATGGGAATATGTTTGACTGGATCTGTGATTATCTTGATGAAAGGAAACAGTTTGCAGAAGTGAATGGGAAGTTTTCATCAGTAGATGAGATTAAATTTGGAGTTCCTGGGTCTCTACTTGGCCGTCGTCTATTCTCAATTCTTGTCAATGATCTCCCAGATGCTGTATCTGCAGGTCAGCTCTTTATGTATGCTGATGACACCACAATTTATTGTGTTCCCAAGAACATCGAAGATGTAATTGAGAAATTAAATGTTGCGGCAAATGAACTGCATGCATGGTGTACAAAGAACCAACTTACGGTACACGTTGGGAGAACAAAAGCAATGATTTTATCAAATGCCAATTTTATAGGGCCACTAAAGCCTGTTATTTTTGGGAACAACATGATAAAGTATGTTACAGAGAGCACCTCCTTGGGAGTTAAAATAGACAACAAACTAAACTGGAAAAGTCATCTTACAAAGGTAACAAATAGTTTTAATGGCAAATTTAAAGAGATGAGAAGACTGAGGTATCTACCCACCAAGATTCAAGAGGAGATATATTTCAAAACTGTGGTTAGTTCTACGACATATTGTATTTCTATTTGGGGCACAAGCTCCAATGTCATCATGGATGCTATGGATACACTACATAGCAGGGCTGCAAAACTCTTACACAAGATCAAAGATAGAACCCTAACAAATGAAGAGATAATGAAAAAAGTAAACTGGCAGCCAATGAGTTATATCTATAAGAAAAGGCTGTTAGCCTATACCGGGTGCGCCAAAAAAACTAGCCACGTTTGAAAAATCGTAGTACCTAGAGTACTGGATGGATTTGAATGAATAAAAGTTTGGTTGATAGCAGAAAGACTGAAATATTTTTGTGATTTTTCTCGTATTTTTATGAGTACAGATAATACAGCTAACTTCGAATTTAAGAAAATTCTGTGTTTGCAAAATGCCTGAAAAAGGGCCTAAAACACTTGATCAAATCTTACAGAAATTTCTCACACCGAACAATGCAAAATTACAGTTTTTCACGGGTATCGGATGTCGTCTGCACTTGTATTGCCATATGGGATTGAAAATCTTTAGTATTTCTTTAAGAATTCATTTCCTATAACGCGAGAGAGAGATTAAATGCTCTTGCATCTTGCTCTATGCGGGAGATTTCGTACGATTTGATCGAGTGTTTTAGGCCTGTTTTCAGCCATTTCGCAACAAACGAATTTTCGTAAAGTTGAATTTATCTATGTTTTCTCTGCTGATAAAAACAAGAGAAAAATCACAAAAATACTTCAGTCTTTCAGCTATCAGCCAAAATTCAATTCATTGAAATCCATCTAGTACTCTACAATCACTTACAAAATGGTTGAGCCACCCTGTAAAAAACGACATTTTGGTCCCCCCTCCCCCCATATCAATGTTGTTTGCAAGAAAGTACTCGATTATGCTGGCATTCATGGTTCGACAACATTTGAGTGGTATTGCAACATTGACTAGGGGGGAGGGGGGAGGGGGAGAGCAGGGGCGAAAAACCTAATATTTTGGGGTGGCTCAACCATTTTGTAAGTGATTGTCTGAAAAGCTCACAACTTTGACGTTAGTTTACACGAAAAGTGCTGAAGTTAACTGCACAAAATTTTGCATTCATAACATTATTGACACATAGTTTAAATAATTGTTGTTTTTAGAAAAATTTACTAACTTAGAATAATTTACGAGATTTTTGGAAAAGCGGTTTTTCCGTCATTTTGCAAAAAATGGCCCAATTGCATAATTTTTTCCAAATACTGAAGTTTGTAACATACTTTTCCTTTGGTTCAAATCATGCTGTAGTTTTATTTTTAATGAATCTTAGCTTCATTAGCCTTTGGTCATACTCTGGCAACTTCGATGCAACGAGGGTGGGAGAAGGGAAAATAAGTGAGGGATGTAGTGGGAGAGGCGAATGTTGTAGCATATGTCCGTTAGAGTCAGCCATATGACATCGGTCACCTGTGTATAATTTTGGCTTGAGGATACTTTTAATATGTTCGGATAATGCAACTAAATAAAATGTCTCTATTTACATTCATAACTACTATAAAACTTTAACATGCCCAATTGTTTTTGAAACTTCCAAACCTTTGTGTACATTGCGATTACGTCATCATTGCTCGCCACAATGATCAGTACAATTCCCGCTAACATCGCTCGTTTTAATTTCTTGTTTCTTTCGAAGATAAACATGCAAACTTTGTCAAAAATGTATATTATCTTGTTAGTGTGAGTAGACACCAGTATTCAAGACCAATAACAAAAAATAATTTTACGTGGCGAAGCGAAATTGAAGGATTTTACCGACAATGCTCACTTTTGGTACCTTTAAATAATTTATATATCCCTTTTAGTAGTATTTCAAGTGAGCATTGTCGCAGTTTTCATGATTTTGCGTCAATCTAATGCAAAATTTTCGAGTAAAAATCTAGCCCATGTGTGCATATAGGCATTTGCTACAGTTTTGGTGGCTGTATTAATGTTTTCATCAACGTTGGTGGACGTTTATGAAACTTTTAAAAGTGGGAATTGTTGGTGAGAATTGTTCAAAACCCCTCGCTCAGTGACGTCAGTACATTCATTTGGTTATTTGGCTTGTCCAACGACTTCAAGTTCAGTGGTCCGATGATAAATTGTTCGTGATCGTTTATTGTCCGTTCCAAAAGAACTGATGTTGATTTCAAAGGACAAACGTATACCCTTTTCATAGATAAGGTATTGAAGAATACAAGGCAATATTGGCCAATGTATCCTGCAGCCGTTGTTGTCATGGCGCTACTCGCTCTTAAGCAGCATGGCAAATACTAGGAGAAACATCGCTTTTCGAAATGAACAAACGAGTTCAAAATGGGTGTTAATTGTCATATTTTTAATGGCACGATCGCCCAATCGTCACGACCATAACGAGGAAAGGCTTTGGGCAATTTTGAAATCAAACTGTCGATTTTTCAAATTTCCCGCCCTCGATCAAGTGCAGTAATTCCTTTCCAAAGACAACAATATGGGACATAATTGTTGGATTGTTGAGATAATTAAAAACCAATACGTTTTTGAACTTGAAGATATGACTAAGAGCGACTATGGATGTTGTAAAGTCGTTTGAAAAATAATTTTCTTTTTAAATGTGAGGCGTAACTACTGTAACTTTAGGACGGTTGCACTCCTATAAGTTTTCGGCTAGAGGGAAGTTATCTTAGGAGCGTTATTTAATTAAAAGAGTCTGTATATAAACGTACATGTTGCCACGTTTAGTAAAATCAATTTTTCAACAGAAAATTATCGTTTCCCCATGCCTCAGTGTTTGCGAGAAAAACATGCAGATTCCATAGAATTACCCAAAATCATTGAAAACCAAGCAGAAAATGCAAACCAATGCTGCTCCGCCATTTTGACTAAAGAAACCTAAGTTGCTAATTCATGAAGTCCATTTAAACTATACCACTTCAATGAAAGCAAATATTTTGTCTTGTCCCAATGTCTTTTTTGTTTATTGGGAGGCCCAACCAAGTAGGCAAATAATCGAAAAATGACGAAAATGAGCATATTTGCCAAGGGACGCTGCGAGGCCGCAACAGCGTTTAAAAATTAAGAAAAAATCAGAGTTATGCCTCTATGCAATCATTATAATCACAGTTAATTTCACACGGATGAAAGCAAACGCCTTTGATTTATGACCCCTTAAAGGTATTACATTTTCAGACAATCACTTACAAAATGGTTGAGCCACCCTGTAAAAAACGACATTTTGGTCCCCCCTCCCCCCCATTATCAATGTTGTTTGCAAGAAAGTACTCGATTATGCTGGCATTCATGGTTCGACAACATTTGAGTGGTATTGCAACATTGACTAGGGGGGAGGGGGGAGGGGGAGAGCAGGGGCGAAAAACCTAATATTTTGGGGTGGCTCAACCATTTTGTAAGTGATTGTAGGTACTACGATTTTTCAAACGTGGATAGTTTTTTATGGCGCACCCGGTATGCACACAATTTATTATGGAAACTGCCCTTCTCTACTCTCAATGCCTTTTGCAAAACGAGAGAGTAGAACTCGGAATAAGATGCAATTTGACATAAAGCGATTCAAAAGAGACATTGGCAGAAAGACTCTTAGATACAGAGAATCTTTTTTGTGGAATGCAATTGACAACAATTTAAAAGGGAAAGAGAACACGAAAGAATTTAAGAACAGCATAAAAAAACATATTGATTTTATAAATAATTTTTCTTTTAAATCTGAAACTTGTATTTTAAAAACTAGACTTGAGGACTTTTATTGCTAAACAATTTTAAATTTATTTTCTACACTTTTCAGGTAAACTTTTCATTTATTAGTAGTATATGCAGGTCCACATCAGCGTAAGCTGCCTTTAGGTTTAACCTGCTATAACAAATACCGAATGTATGTATGTATGTATGTATATAACTGATCTAAGATATGTTTTTTCGTAAAAACGAGGCTTTAGCATGGAATAGAGGCTTACATAATTCGAATCAGTCCGTATAACGTCGATTTTTGGAATCAGTGCCCTGAAATTGACCATATTCATATGCTTTGGAATATCTAATTGACGATGTCATTTCCCCCAAAAACGAGGTTTTCACATGGAATAGAGGCTAAACGGTACCGAATTTCTCCGTATAACATCGATTTTCGGAATCAGCGCCCCGAAATTGACCAAACACATCCAGTTTCATAAATTCCCTCCACGGGTGACGATCACCCCCCATCCTCGCCTTGTCTAAACTTGTTTTGATCCATACTATTAAGCTCACAGAATTGTTAGTAGTCTACCCTTTCGTCTATTTAAATTCTTTAACATAGCTGATTGCGTCAAAACATTAAGTTGCACGAAAAGACAATTGATTTGAAATCGTAAAATTACGACCACGTTTACACTACCGGTACAGTTTTGATCCGTTACAAAGTTGTTACGGTTCAAGATCGTTTGCACTGCCCCTCCAGAACAAAATCATTCATTCTATAGACAAGGAACAAAAGTGTTACAAATTAGCAGGACAAATGTATGATGGGAGCCCGATCCGTTACACTTTTGTGGCTCAACATCAGCGGTGTGGCCAGGACAAATTAACTGGGGGTATTAGAATGAGGGGGTCTGGGGGCAAAGCCCCTAGCAAAATTTTTGAGAACACGTCCTCTACTTTGGTTTAAGACGCTTCTCTCGATCCCATGTTTGCCGGTATTAACATTCTGTGAGTTTACGTATAGGAAAATTTTAAAAAATGCCAATCTTTACTTTGGCTTAGAATGATTCTCAGTCACTTTCCAGCATTTCTTGGACAAATTTTTATCCACCCTACCTATACCAGCCTACTCTCTCCTCGTTTTTGAAAGAATCTCGAGGATTATCTTTTGATAGAAGGGGCAAATGCCCCCCATCCCCCCCCACGCCACTGCTCAAAATAAGGCTCTCAAAGCTGTGACTGGCTATCTGAACAAAAGAAAACTTTAAAGATTTAGAACCAAATTTTTGCAGATTTTTCAAATGTTGAAAGTTTTTCTGACTTATCCTTAATAAAAATATATATTACTGAACGGGTGTTTAATGATTAAAAGTGCAAGAACAATCTGTTTTCGATAACATATCATTATACGTAAGACCCCATCTAGATTACGGCGATGTAATTTATCGTGTGCCTCAAAGAGACGCTTGTTCTGGAAATTAATTGGTGGAAAACTCGAATCTGTACAATATTCTGCTGCCCTAGCAGTGGCAGGAACTTGGAGAGAAACACCTCGGGAAAGGCTGCACAATGAACTTGGATGGGAATCGTTAAGCGCTAGAAGATAGAGTAGACGTCTTATTCTTTGTTATAAATTCATCAATAACTTGACCCCTATTTACACAAGGGACCCTATTCCACCACTGCATGAAATAAACTACCCTTTTCGAAATCAGCCAGTAGTAGGGCAAATAAGGGCAAGAACAGAACAATTCAGATCTAGTTTTTACCCCGACTCTTTGTTTGAATGGAATAGCTTGAGCCCAAGATAAGAGAATCCCCTTCTGTTAGCGTCCTTAAGAAGAAATTACTTTCGCAAATTAGGCCTCCTCCGTATATGGTATTCATAATCCAAAAGGGATTGCGTACCTAACTCAGTTAAGGGTGGTGCTAAGCAAACTGAATTTTCTCAAATTCAAACATAATTTTAAAGATACAATCAACCCAATGTGTCAAATAAACGACGGCATAGAAAATATGGAACACTTCTTGCAGCTTGCAATTCTTTCAGAGAGCATAGATTCAATCTTCTCGCTGGTGTCAATGATGTACTTGAAGCTTACGGATATTCTGAGGCTCCAGACAACGATATTTGCTGCTTCTTCTATACGGAAATGAATATTTTTCCTTGGAAGCCAACAAATTAATCTTAAACTTAACAATGAAGTACATTTTCGAAACAGAACGCTTTGATTGAATATTACTCATATTACACATAACACCCAAATCCCTGCTGTATGTGTCTGTTTTAGTAATGTCTGTTTTAGTAGTCCTCCTTGTTTGTAATTATGTGATGTCATAAGGCAGCTTGCAACCAAATAGTCAATTGGTAGATTACCATGTTTAGTTCTAAACTCTAAACCTTCACGCGCAATTGTTTGGTTGAAAGCTACCTTAACTTGTAGCTTCGTTTTCCGTTTGTATATTATCATTTTCTTTTTAGTAATAGTAGTTAAGTGTATTTTTTAACTTTCTATGTAATGTCCCGGGGGTAGTCATAGTCTTTTGCTCCCCAGGGTATCGTTGTCGTAGTGTTTGTAAAGTAGCTTGTAGTTGATAGTAGAGGTAATTTGTTTTGTAAAATTTTATGGAATATAAAAAAAAAATAACAAAATATATACCGGGTGTCCCAAAAAAGTACTCCCGTTTAAAAAATCGCCAACATTCGATTATCAAACCTATCATAAAATTTTCTTTTTTATCTCTTTTATCAGTGATACAAATTTATTTAAAGATGATAAAATGCTTGTTGTCAGTACTTCAAGGGTATACAATAACAAGTTAAAAATCCTTATTCTGAGCTATACTTTTTAAGCAACACCGTACATCTTGCCTAAGAGCAATTATTTTGAGATTTTTCATTATCCTTCAAGTCTACAATGATAGTTTGTGTTTCTTTCTGACATTTATGACCAAGGTAGAAGCTTAGGGAGGGGTCATAAAGTATCTACCAGGGGGGGGGGATGGAGGGTATTCGCAGGGGCCATCAAATTTTTTGCTGCTTAATCATGGGCCGCAAGATTTTTTAGCATTTAATTGATGGGCCACCAAATTTGTTTTGACAAATTGTGGGAAAATATTCAGAACTACTTGTTATTGTTAGATAGCGTCAAGTAATGCCAGATTATGTGCTTCACCAAAAATAAATCAATCAGTAAACCCAAGAAAAACTTATTTAAAGTAAACCCAAAAACGGGCAGAAAGTAGCTGGGTATAGGTAGGGTGGGTAAGAATTTTTCCAAGAAATGCTGGAAGGTTACCAGGCGAGTCATTCTAAGCCAAATTAAAGGTTGGCATTTTACAAAATTTCCCAGATGTGCTATCACAGAATT
Organism: Aurelia aurita; assembly: GCA_004194415.1. NCBI lineage: Eukaryota > Metazoa > Cnidaria > Scyphozoa > Semaeostomeae > Ulmaridae > Aurelia > Aurelia aurita. The sequence goes on from REGM01000503.1 coordinate 21,241, forward strand.
TTCAAGGTTTCTATTTTGAGGTCAAGCAAGCATTGGATTGTGAGAAGCGTTCTAAGACAAAGTAATAAGGTCAATGCTCAAATATTTTTCCAAAGATGGTGATTCATACCGGGTGTCTGATATCGATATCGGGACTTTCCGACTGCACAGCTAAATTTGTTAATCTTCAACTTAAATACCCGTACCTTGCATTTGTAAATCGTCCGCCAAACACCGGGGATACTAGCTCCCAAAGTAAAAATTTTTAGTGCAATTGAAACCAGAGGTTTTGTAAAATGGCCTAACCATTTTTTTTATTCCAAGGGCATTTTCCAAAGGAATTTTAAATTGTTATTTTTAGTCTTTGCTTTTGAAAAGAAACATAGACGCTTAGCCATGACCCTAATTAAACAAAGAGAAGAAAAATGTGACGAGAATAATAAACTCGTGCCACATCTCCAAAATAAGCGTGCATGCGCTCCGTTTGCTCTTCTTTGATGCAAATAACTTTTCAAAGGAATGTAAGGAAAAATTTTTTGCTCAAAAGAAAAGTTCTTTCAAGAACAATTGAAACATCTCGAAGTAGAATTCTTTTCAAAAGTAAAACTAAAAGAAAAGAGGTTGAACATTCCTTTGGAAAATGCCCATGAAGTCAAAAAAATGATTAGGCCCTTTCTCAAAACCTCCGGTTCCAGGTGCACTCAAAATTTTGACTTTGAGAGCTCGTATCTCCGATGTTTGGTGGACGATTTATGAATGCAAGGTACGTGCAGTTAAGTTGAAGATTAACAAATTTAGCTGTTCAATCGAAAAGTCCCGACATTTTATCGTTTCGTTCCTTTTTCCAGTCAAAAGGGGGTACTTCTTTGAGACACCCGGTAGAAAACTGTTACGAGATTGTCAAAGTTTCCAATTTGGCATTGGTGGAGATTGGATGGAGAAAAGGATTCTAATCGAAAGAACATTATATTTACTTAAAAATGTTCCTGCGGATGCTAGCTTTTAAAACAAACTTCACAAAATGGTCAAAAATGCTATGTTAATACTGGCATGGAGAGGAGCTTTGGCATGGAGAGAAGCTTTCTAAGCGAACGTAGAGGATGTGTCCTCAAACATCTTCCTGGAGGCTTTGCCCCCAAACCCCCTCACTTGAATACCCCCAGTTATTTTGTCCTGGCCATGCCACTGCTTGCAAACTGCTTGTTTTTTCTCTACTGTATATATTCATTACGTAAGTGAAACCACAAACTGAATCTGCATTTATAAAAAGGATCAAATCGAAAATGAGTTGTTTAGGGGTTTATGTGGGCCATTAAAAATTATTGGTATGAATTGAAGGGCTGCGAAAATTTTTGAGAATATTTTTAAGGGCCACTAATTTTTTTGGCCAAATTTACGAATATTCTCCACTCCCTCCTGGTAGATACTTTATGACCGCCTCCCTTAATTTACAAAAGAAGTTAAAATGGTAATCATCCATACTTTTTGCAGTATGCTTCAAAACCAGGCAGCGATAAAAGAGCTAACTGTGTTAATTTAAAAACCAATCACAAGATCAGTTAGAAAATAATTTGGTTTTTGATCTACTTGCCAAAAAAAGAAATATAATGATTTTGACTTATTACATGATTCCTTGTTTTCGCTCCATTCCCCCCTAACCATACGCCACATACAATACCCATTCCGCTTCAAACAAGGACTCATGATCAAACATACATTATTTTGAGACTAATTTCAGAAAGCCTCGATTGCATGTTTGCTCCATGCCAAAAGCTGGAATCCAGAATGGTTGAGTTAGTAGAAGCCGGAATGCAGCAGTATACTTATTACAATTATTGTAGTTTCGTTCCTTGATTAACTGATTGATAATCGACTGCGGTCGTAATCCAATTCAATAGACCGGAACTGAAGTAGCGAATCTACTAAAACAGCGCGCTTTGGCTTGGCTTTCAAAGCGAAGACATCACAACACACACAGCAAACTTTGCTATTCTTGCCCAAGAAATTGAACTGCTGCTTTGGTCTTTGGTTACCATCGTTGGCTGATTATCAGGTAAGTGCAATATTGGCAATAGGTTCCTTCAGCAACTCTCTCGAGGCTTGTCACAAGGTTTTCCTTCGTGACTCATCAAAGTCTGGGACAATTTTAGGCCTAAAATTCACTAGATGGAAATCAAGAC
>REGM01000503.1:23676-41592 GCA_004194415.1 Aurelia aurita
TGGCAGCACATTGCCAAATTTTCGGCCGCAGCGCACCTGTTCTCTAGCAGAAATACCCATAGATAAAGAGAAAATATTGCGGTTAATTTGCTCCTTGGATAGCAATAAAGCTCATGGGTGCGATGGTATCTCTATTGCCATATTAAAAATCTGCGATGACTGTCTTGTCGAGCCATTGTATTTGATTTTTAAAGAATGCCTCGAAACTGGGGTCTACCCTTCCAGCTGGAAAAGAGCAAATATCATCCCAGTCCACAAAAAGGGTAGCAGGCAAAGTAAAAATAATTATCTGCACAATCGCCTTGCCAACTCTGATTTATACACACTTGTTTTTACCTGAACGAGGAAGACTCTGGCTATATTGTGACCAAAAAGATATATTTTCGCGATTCTCATTCCTTTCAAATCTCGCGAATGTGGACCAGTACCTTTTTCGAATACTTAGGCCTAAAAATTGTAAATATTTGAAAAAACTAGTTGAAAACATGAAATAAATGTCAAAACATGTCTTCACAACATACTTTGTTGTCAAATTTAAAGCATTGGCTGCAGTTTTGCCGAAGGTTTTGTACATATTCGTACCCAATATTTTTTCATGGAATTTTTCTCTTTTTGGGTATTTTCGTTGAGATTTTGCATCTTTTACAACGATCGTCATATATGATCTGGAATGTCTTTCTGAAGTTGTAATCTACAAGGAATCGTTGATAAACCGAATGAAAATGTAATTGCAGACATTCTACATGCCCTTTTATGCTACATTTATTGGACTGTTGTACTCATTCTGTTTGCGAGGCACTGTTCTAAAATCCTTAACTATGAAATGGCGATATAGAAACAAACAATGATGTATCACCATTTGAGTCCGTCAAACTTGTTTCGAGTTGGTAAAAAACACAGAGTTTACGACCGTTTCATCTTGGGTTAGAGTATCGGGAATTGATGTTTGAACACTTTCTTGTGATTTGTAGCCTTTGTGCAGCCTCTACTGTCACTGCGGGGGAAGACGGAGAGGAGGAGGAAAGAGAGGAAATCTCCCCCAGTAGAGTCTGCGCATCAGCGAGCAATCGCTTGTTCTAGTGAAAATGTTGTCAGAGTACTTCATGTAGCACAGTAGCACAGAATAGTAAATTGCCAAGTGACTGGCAGGCATACAAGAAAGCCAGAAATCATGTCACTTGTCTTTTGAGAAAAGCTGAAATGAGATACTGGGAGAAGGAATTAGAAGAAGCTTATGGAAATAGCAAGAGCTTTTGGAGTGTTGTAAAGCAGGGTTGCCAGATGTCTGAATTGGTCGGCGGCCAAAAGTTTTATGCTTCGCGGCCAAATTCGGCCAACCAAACAAACTATTCAAAAACAGCCAAATTCCGGCCAATCTTGTCCAGTAATAATGTTATCGAAAATGGCTTTATATGCTAAAACAACTAATTCATCTTTTTATTTGGAATTTTTTACTACTTTTTATTTTGTTTCTCGTTTCTTGACTTTCAATTTTGACATTTTGAATATAATGTGGAGCATTATTTGTGCAAAAATAGTTGTTTCTTTTGTTTTTACATTGTTTTTCTACTTACGGCCAAAATTCGGCCAACTTTTGCTTTTTCGGCCAAAACATTTTTTGGCGGCCAAGGGTTTTGAAAAACGACCAGAATCGAGAAATTTGGCCGTCAAAACGGCCAAATGGCAACCCTGTTGTAAAGAAGATGACTGGAAAGAACAAAGTAAACAATAAAATTGGGCCAATTGAAAACGATGATAATGTATAAGATGAGGGGAAAGCAACAGCTTTCAACAACTATTTCTCAAAAGTGGGTGAAAAGTTAGCAGAAAAGTTAACAGGAAAGATAAAACTTGACAATAGCTTTATAGACAGAGTAACCCCTGCAGTAACAACAATAAATGATATAGAATCAAGGTTAATAAAAGTTATAGATAAGCTGAAGTTTGGCAAAGCTACAGGAGTAGATAAAATAACAGTGAAAGAAATAAAATCATCAGGCAGAGCTTTCACAGATGGTTTTATGACCATTTGCATAAAGAGCATCAAATATAAGCAGGTTCCTACAAGGTTCAAGATAGCCAAACTGAAAATGACATACAAGAGTGGAGGGAAAAGTGACCGTGCAAATTACAGACCTTTAAGCATGCTGTCTATCCCAAGTAAAATTTTGGAAGGGATAGTTTGCTCCTCAATTGATGATCATAGATCTGAGATCCCCAATCCAAGTCAGTGGGGATATGAAAAGGGATTATCAACAGAGTTGCTTTTAGTACATCTTACAGAGACTTGGAAACCAGCAATGGACAAGGGAAAGTTTATTGGGGTTTTATTGATTGATTTTAGAAAAGCATTCGACACAGTTGACCATTCAATTATACCATTTAAGCTACAAAGTACTGGCATAAGTGGAAACATCTTTGAATGGGTAAATGATTACCTATCAAACAGAAAACAATTTTGTGAAATAAATGGAGCCATCTCGAACCTACAACCCGTTTCTTATGGTGTTCCTCAAGGATCTTTACTTGGCCCAAGAATCTTCTCAATTTATGTAAAAGACTTCCCTCAGTGTCTGACAGTAGGAAAAATGGAAATGTATGCTGATGACACAACAGCTTATTGTATAGAAGATTCAGTTGAAAAGCTGCATGCATCAATGATGACAATGATCATGGAAATAAATAAGTGGTGTTTGAAACATAGGCTCACAATTCATTTTGGGAAAACAAAGGCACTTATTTTAAACAGACACAAGTTTATTGGTCCATTAAATGAACTGAAACTTAATAGCCAAACAATTGATTATACTGCTCAAGTTGACTGTTTAGGAGTTACATTAGATCAGAAACTATCCTGGGCCCCTCAAATTAATAAAGTGTCAAAGTCGTTCAATGCAAAAGTAAAAAAGCTGAAAAATATGAGATATCTGAAAAGGAGATTTCTGGAGGACATCTACTTTAAGACAATCATCCCAGCAATTTCATACAACATGTTGACTTGGGGAACTTGCAGTGAGACCTTATTTGGTACAATCGAAAAGATACATGTAAGGGCAGCCAGAATAGTCTACAACATCACAGGAGCATATACCAATGAGGATGTTCTAAAGATTGCAAACTGGGAACCAATTTCCTACATGTACAAAAGAAAATTGGCTGTGTTGATGCAGAACGTCCACCTAGAAAACACTCCCCAGAAAATCAGTCAATTGTTTATCAAAAAGAAAGAGCAAAGATACAATTTAAGAAAGGCTACTAAATTTTGCACCCCATCATTCAAAACAGACGTTGGCAGGCAGGACAACAATCGCATATAGAGGAGCAGTTGTCTGGAATAGTTTAAAAGAGACATTAAACATAAAAGCATTTTACCATTCAAAGAGATACTAAAAACATGTAGATCTTCATTAAATATTCTTAATTTTAACAAAGAAACTGGTCAATTACTAAACAAGGATAATAATTTTATATATAGGTAAGAAAATAGGCTTTCTTTTCTAATATGGACATGAACATACCTTTTTTTTTTATTAAACTAATTTAATTTTAGTTATTTATTTTACAGCAGGTACACATCAGCTGCAAGCTGCCAGTACCATACCTGCTTTAACAAAAATGATATGTATGTATGTATGTATGTATGTTGCACATACTGAATTGCGTGCAGCAGTTTCACGTTTTCAAGATGGCGGCAAGTAGGTCGAGTAGCAGCGGTGATAAGAGCGATGATAATCTTGAATATATTGAATCGAAGTTTGCTGAAGCAAAAAGATGGTCTGCTATTTCTTTAACATCGATAAAATGAAGGATGATCAGGAGAGAGCCTTGTACAACTTTTTCAAGTTCAAAAAGAACATTTACTACAGTGCACCTACTGGCCACGGGAAATCCCTCATTTTTCAATCGATTCCACTGATAGCCGACGTTCTTGCTGACAACTTGATTGGAACAAGTAACACTTTAGTGATAAGTCCCTTGCTGTCTCTAATGCAGGACCAAATCAAATATTTGAACACACAAACTGGACTTTCTACTGCTGGAATTTTTAAGGGTCAAGATCAAAGTGTGCTTGCTGATATTGAAGATGGAAGTTACAGCATTGTCTATGCATCACCAGAATCCGTCTTACCATCCTCACGTTGGCGAAACATTCTCAGTGGAAGCAGATTTGCCGACTGTTGTATTGGCATTTCAATTGATGAGACACATTGCATTAGGCAATGTTAAATTTATTATATTTATTCACTGAAAAAAAATGATGTTTGATTCACTTGAGTCTGAGTATTTACTATAGTATAAACAGGTAAAACAGCCCTGCAATACGACATGTTGTATTATGAGCTTGTGTCTTATGGACATGAAATACCGCTATAAAATACACCACTTGTAGTATTGCCTATCTATGAAATACCATGCAACGCTATTCCAGGACTATGAAATACTATGGAGTCATGTGTCGGACAAAATGGGTAAACAGTTTTCGTCGTTTCATGTTTCGTGGGTAACGCATTTTCGTGACTACTTTTCGTGGGAGTTGCAGATTCGTGGGTCGATTTTTCGTCGATGTACTTTTCGTGGGATGTTAGATTTAGTGCTTCTCTTCGTAGTTCGTGTACCATCAGTTCGTGGGTGGGCTCTCTTTTCGTGGTATCTTTTCATGGGCCCCCCTTTTTGTCTTTTCGTCGATTTTCAATTTGTGGGTTTCTTCTATTCGTCGGTCGTTTATTCGCCGGTCTTCTTTTCGTGGGTGCGGTCCTGGCAACAACAACAACAACTTGTGGAATTTATTGATCAAAGCATGGCTGACCGTCAGGCAGGCCGAGTTGCCAATGTCCTCAGAAATGCCCTACGAGACATCGAATCTATTGCGGCGACCGTCACCGAACAACCAACTACTACCTCGAGCAACTCTCTACATCCTTCCGAAAGTACTGCAGGAAGAGATTTCAGGTTAGTTTATTATTATTCAAACCATCATACGCTGTTCTGCTGCGCCCTTGTTTATGCCTAAGGCCTAGAATGACATTCGCCATGTAACATTCAGTTTGCTGACTAACTAAATAAGTAAATTTGTTGTTATCACAAGTAAAACGAAGGCAAACAAGAAAGAGAAGAAAACTCTGTGAATAATGTCTACCACTGTAAATGTCAGGGGGTTAGCAAATTTGGTGACATCTGAAAAATAAATTCCTTCAATAATCAGTACAAATTTTTGGGATTGCTCAATCACCTTCATATTCTGCTTGCAAATAGTACTAATATAGTGGTAGGGCTGATTTTATGACCAATAAGGCTTGGGCAAATCCATTTTCAGGGCAATTTGTGGAATGTAAAGACAAATGCCTTTTTCATATAATATGCTGAAGTTGATATCTGACAATAAGTGAGAATGCGTTGTTGGCACTAGTAATATAGCTTTAACAAAAGATTTGCAGTATTTTGTATTACTTCCCAATTTTACAATAATTTTATATTATGTACTTTCTTTATTAACAGGAATGCATTTCCAGGTCTGAGTGGTGGTGGCCAAAGACGACCACACAGTTTTAATCCACCCAAAAAGCGGCCTAAGAAAAATGCCAATTACATAATGATTACACCAAAAGAAACATGGACGCACGATTTTTGCGTACTTAGTGAACCCAGCATGTCCTTGTCACCCACTTTGAATCAGCTATGCTCTCTGAGGGAAGCTGGACTTGGAAAAAGAAAAGTTGTTTTTCAAGACAAAAATGCAAATCATCAAAAACTTTGTGAAGTACTTGAAGAAAATTTCCCAAAATTGAAGACGCAGCATGGAGCTTTTGAGCTTTTAAGACCTGAAAAGGGAGGTACTTCACAGAAACTGTTTGTTGTACCACTTTCTGCAAAGGGCTACACTGTTCAACACTTGAAAGAAATTGTAAGTACCAACACTGTGATTTACGTGAGGCCAATTCAAAGCTCCTTAAAAATGGAAAAAGTAATTGTTCATACTGATGAGGGCATAACCACTCAATGCCAAAGATGCTCTGCCACTTTGCCTTTGAATACCCTAAGAGAACACATGAAAAGTTGCCAAGATTCTCAGTCTGTTGCAAGTAGCACATCAGCTAGTGATGATCAAACTACAGTTCCTGAAATCCGTGTTGATGACTTCTTTTCTGATGGTGCATATCTTCCAGTCCTTCCAGAGATTCCAGTAGCCAGTACTTCAACATCCAGTCCCCTGAAATGGGACGAAGAACTGTCAATTCTTTTTCCACATGTTGCTGTTGATAGAATCTCTACTGCAGTTAATGAATCAACTTCCATACAGGAAGCAGCCAACCAGATCATTGATTTGACCAACCAGGTTGATGCTGTTAAAAGGGAACCAACCGATGAAATGCCAAAGAATCTCAATGGAATGCTGACAAAGTTTGCAGCAGATAAAAGTATGAAGCAGATTGATGAGTTAGCAGTAGACAGAGAGGCATTATGGGTAAAAATGCTTAAGTTCTACAAGAGGAAGATCTCAGAACCATCCGACCTTGGGAAATCCCTGGAGGTTTCATTCAAAGGAGAAGATGGGTTAGACGGAGGTGCTGTTAAAGTAGAGCTTTTTGGCCTTGCACTAGAGGAAGCAACAAAGCGTTTATTTGCAGGAGATACGATTAACCTTGTGCCCATAAAGGATTCAACAAAGTTGTTTCTGTTTCGTATGTTTGGTATGATGCTTGTACATGTCATTCTTCAGGGTGGACCTCTGGACATGTTTCCAACCTTGGCTCCAAGTGTCATCGCCATGCTACTTGATGAAGATAAAGAGGCAGCTACATCCCTTCTGAGCAAGCACCATATACCTTTGACATCAGCCACAGAGCATCTTCACAGCTTAATTGAGGGCTTGGATGTGTGTAAAACCAAGGAAGAAATCAGGAGGCTATTAGATGAGAATGAATCTTTCTGGCAAATCATAAATCACTCACACTGGCCAGCTGAAACAGTCATCACCCTTGAAAACAAGAATTTACTGATACAAGAGCTGATCTATGATGAAGTAATTGCATCCAGGCTACAAGAGATAGGAGAACTTAAAGCTGGATTATCAACACTTGGTTTCCTCCAGTATATTAGACAGAATCCTGATGCCTGTAGAAGTCTTTTCTGTGCAGAAAGTCGAAGAAATGCTAATGCGATGTTTGGGCCTAAAGAGTTCAAAAGCCACCTTGGAGCATGTTCTCCTAAGGACTTTTGTCAAAGACAAGCCCTGGATTGGTTTGATGAATATGTCGAATTGGATGCAGATTATCTATATGCTGAGTCAAAGGTGAAAACCCTTTTGATGTTCATTACTGGCTGGAGACTTCCTCCTATTGGAGGTTTGCGCTCCTCAATTCAGATTCAGTTCCTTCCAGATGATGATGAGTATAGTCTGCATACATATCTTCCGCCTGCCTTTCAATAATCCGTTTACCAACAGTGCATTCGACAAAGAAGAAATTTTTCGAGGCAATGGATATTGCCTTGCAATTTGGAAGTGTGGGCTTCCCAAATCCATGAAGGTAAAATTAAGAAAATCAGAGACCAGTATACCACCAGCCAAAATTAATGAGCCACCAAGTACAACCTGTAAAAATAAGTTCTTCATGCACTCATTTTTTTTATGAGAAACAGCTTATAAGAAACTCTGGTAGCCTCCTCCAGAAAATTAAGAAATTCTACTAGAAGCCATGAGTGGTCCAACCCTAGGTTAAGAAATTTTGTCAACTGTTGGTTATGAGATGTACAGTATTTAGACAAAAAGTGAAAAAGTATAATTTTTGTTAATGATTTGGTCCTTTCTTGTAATTTTGTGCGCTCAAACAGCTAAATTGGGAGTCTTCGATTGTGATAAATTGTGCATTCAGTTTTATAAAAATTAAAGAAACTCTGCAAGAAACTTCACCATAACAATTGGCCCCGAAGTTAAGAAACCATTCTAAAAAGTTATGAGCCAAGTTTTTTAAAAGAAAAATGAGTGTATAATCCCGTGCGAATGATCTGACTTTTTGACATCTTTAGTTGGAATGGGTCGCTTTTTCATGTAACTTCCGAATATAGATGTTGTTTTGTGAAATTCTGCACCGTTAATTTGTGACGTTACAATGACGTTTATAGGAAACCTTGAGAATATTAGTAGTCAAATGCACAGGCATGCCAACGAAGAGAGAAATGGTACCAAGCTCTGATTTCCACAAATCGATTTAGAAGTTCTTCCTCTACAACGTATACAAATTCACTAAAATCCATTTTAGGGAAAACAGTTTCAGGTGAGGCTTTCTAAATTGCACTGTTAGCTGCGAAACAACTGATTAGTGTATAGACACGCAGATCAATTTCATGGGATTACATCAAAAACATATTTTAATGGTCTATGGAGGGTGGCTTATTGATTTTGGCCAGCAGTGTATTTTGCTGTGCTGCTTATAAAATGAATTTATGTTTCGTTCAATTTTATCTAATAGCTGCTGACAAACACAAAACTAAGCAAAATTTGAAAACTATCATGCACGTATTTTTTTTTTTATAATAAAGTAAGAATTTGAGCCAGTATTGAAAGGTTCTTGACAACATAGTCATATGTTGAAATTATCAGATTTTGTGCACTCAGAGTTTTTAAGAGTTCCATAACAGTCTTCATTTTTACTGCATGTGCCCTGGTGAACATTTCAAAACGAAGTTTTTGAAGCCTTTCCAGTTTTTAGACATTATTCAAGTACCTTACAAGTAATGGAAATGGTAATGGTAATGGAAACAAGGGAAAATAAAGTAAAATATATGCTAACCATTTCCTCGCCCAAAATAATTAGTTAATTGGATAATTATTCCCAGTACTGGAGTTTCGTAATTTTTAGTGATCTGATTGTTAAGTTTCTTATAAGGTGTTTCTCATAAAAAGGAATACGTGTATGCTTATCGGAAAAGGGTGTGTTGCTTCAAAACCTGGGCTATGCTGTTAACAAAGGCAAGGTCTGACACCAGATCAAAACTGATATTTAGACCCATTGTATTCATATTTTACAATTTGTGACCCATAATTTGGCTGTTTTGGCAAGTTTCCAGCCGACAGAACCCATTTTGAACAAACAATGATTGTCACAAGAGATATAAGAAATTCATATGAAAAGTGGATCCACATGTAGAAAATTCGAGCACGGGACATTGAAATTTGTAGGGGACATTGTTCACACCAATAATGAAAGATCCCCTGTGTTTGTCGTAACTTCGAGAGTGATTAACATATTGTCTATGAAACACCAAAACTTAATTTATATTTGAAAAAGATACAGTAACCTGGCAAGCACTTGTTAAACAGACGGAAGGAGCAAAACACCCATTTTTATGCATGATGTTGTTATTTTATTGATTCTGCTGGTTTTGTTACTGTTGTAAAGTTGAAAGACTGCATTCTTTAGCCCTAAAACTGTATTGCGGTAAAGGGTGCTTTCATAAGAATCAGATACTCCCAGTTATTTGTTACATAGTCTTTATCTCGCCTTATCGATAAAGTAACCATGATTGATTGATTCTTTATGGATTAAATATCGAAAATTTACCGGGTGTCCCAAAAAAAGTATACAGATTTGGTCAACCATAACGATCAGAATTTAGCATGAATCAATCCGAAATTATTTTTAAAACATTACTCGGTAGTTAACTTGAGCATAGATACCTTGTTTGTTGACATTGGTGCTTTGAGAGTAGAGATATAAATATTCAAAGGACAAATTTGCCTCCACCTCCCAACCAGAGCTTTGGCGTTTGGGCCTAAGCAATATCCACAATTTGTTTCACTTAAAATGAATAAAGTTTACTTCGGAGCTCCCTTGATGATAATGCACTTATCATTTTATTGCCGGTATCCCCGCTCCCCAGGGCGAAATTTTCAGTGAACAGGAGGTGAATGGCCCCGCATCAGCCCCGCCTATCCCGGGGTGAGGGGGGGGGTCGGGGCAATAAAATGATAGCTGCATAAACGTCACATAAATTATATTTTGTGAAACCCATTTGTTGTGCAGTTTTTAATTTTTCTCCTCCTGGTTCAAATTTTTTCAAGTCTATTGTTGACTTACTCGCTGTGGTTTAAGAATTTGCTTAGGCCAAAACGCCAAAGCTGTGGTTGGGAGGTGGAGGCAAATTTGTCCTTTGAAGATTTATATCTCTACTCTTAAAGCATCAATGTCAACAAACAAGGTATTTATGTTCAAGTTAACTACCGAGTAATGTCTTAAAAATGATTTCGAATAGATTCATGCTAAATTCTGATCGTTAGGGTTGACCAAATCTGTATAATTTTTTTTTGGACACCCGGTAGATATTCATCATCCAATTCAACTAAAAGCGTATGAGGTTGAAACCATGCATGGACGACATTTTACAGCATGTGTCTGGAAAGTAAAGTTCATAGGAAGAGAGGACAGAATTTCAACATTTGCTACCCAACATTGTGTTTGGTAACCTTTAGAAAATTATTTCTAGTTTCCATCGTCATAAAATTTCAAGTCGTAAGAATATAACAGACGCCTACAGAGAAAAACCTGGAGTTTTTGTCAAAAAATGGATGACATTTGGCCTTTACGGACGTGTTTCGCTGTCCTATTTTCGTTAATTTTTGATTTGCTAATAGTTTGTAAATGACATTTTAAATATTATGTTCGCAACCAGTGGCGTGGAAAAAATGGGGTGCGTCTGGATCACGTTTTTAATAACTTTTATTACTAAAGCTTGGTGGATGGAGTTGGATGTAACAGCTACGAACAGAGTTGGGCTTTCTTTTTGTTGTAATACTGCCGTTTGCCAAATACGTCACTAGAATCAGCAGTTCAAAGCCATAAATGCTCAAGTGCCTTAAATTTGCTGCGTTCCTGGTTGTTATAATCACAATGTTTTGTTATGTTCGTATTTGTTAGTTTTGATCAAATCTAACAAGCTACCAGATCAATCTTGCTTCTTCTTTTTTGTACTTTACTACCATTAAGGGCCTCTTTTAAGGGAAAAGTTGTCGGGGGTAATCAATAGTTTCCTTGATTAAAAGGAACAATTGACCTATTGTTTGAAAAGCTAAAACAATAGATATAAAAAAGGAACTAGGGGCGCAATTGCCCACCCAGCTAGTATCTTAACAGAGGCCCTGCTACCATTAGCGGCTAGAGGGCCCGGGGGGGGCACTATGTATATTTTGGGTGCTGGGGACGTGCCATCGGGAAGGGTATCGATTTTCACGATTTTGGTAAAAGGAACGGCATCGATTTTCGTGATTTTGGTATAAAGTACAAATAAATAGGCCATTTTTGAAAAATTTTGTATAAAGTCGGGTACATTTTTTCGAAAATTTGGTATAAGGTCGGGTATACATTTTCGAAAAATTGGTTTAAGGAACGGGTATGTTTTTGGAGCTTCGATGGCACGTCCCCAACCAAACTCCGGGCTAAAGGGAATGGTTTAAAGAGCTTTGTGTTTTCTATCTATTCAAGAACTAAGAATGTTTGGATGACGTCAATGACCTGGTTCAAAAAACTACTGAATTTCTAGTATTTGGATATAGCTATTTGTTCTCGACAAACTTTTATGCTAGAAAGTTGTTTAATGTTCTGCTCTATCCAAAGCAAATTCCCTTGCGTTCAAGTATATATCTATACCATGTGATGTGGATTCACCAAGGGGATCTACAGTTACGCACAACAAATCGAATTCATCATCAGTAAGTGGACAAAAGATATCAGGAACACTGACTCCTAGTTCATCGTATTCTGGCCCATTGAATCGTTCAGATGGTAAGGGACCATCCCAGTCTATTCCGTACATTTCCATTGCGTTTTCGTCCATCATTTCGTCTTGAAGTGGTGTGTACCTACTTGAGCCTTCAAGCCACAACTGAATTGGCGATCTGTTTGATTCAGAACTTAGGGGATGGTTGTCGTATCCTGCTCGAAATAATTGGAGATGCCTGTTGACCCTTGGTAAAAACACGTATTGCAAGCAGAATAGATCTGTCGAGTTACTTATATCTAAATAACTCGAATCTTCCATGTGCCAAAATATATGGTAAAAGAGAAATAAACACCCATGAAACAGATCCCGCCAGAATCTTTCAATGCGCTGGTTATGACAGCTTTTACCAGATATAAAGCTTCCCCTTGAAGGCCCCCGAAGGGGATGCGTAAACATGTACCATGCCACATCTACATTTTCAACGCCTTGGTCTCCTCTTACCCTTGAAGGGAGACCAAAGTTGCTGACTGCATCAACAAAAATGCTGTAGACTGTGGCTGCTCTATTGTTAGCTGAACACTTGAGGAACATCACCCTTCGAGAGAATCCGTCGACACATCCATGAACAACAAGGCCCCAACGGATTAACTTATGGTTTCCATCCAAATGCCACAAGGCAAGTGGACCAGGTACTGAATAACGGCGCCGCTGCACCGTGTTCAGTTGTGTGCGTCTGAGTATCAGTCCATCTGGATCCACTCTCCACATAGATTCACGAATCCTCAACCACTGAAGGCGGAGGCCTCTAGCAAGTAGGAACCCTTTCATTCGCCTGATCCCACAATTCGGAAAATTTTGAAAGGTCTCTCGAATAATCGCGTCTAGATCGACGTCTGTGATGTTTGAGTAGCGGGGAACATCCTCATCTAAGTTAAACAGCTGTATCNGAAGGGGATGCGTAAACACGTACCATGCCACATCTACATTTTCAACGCCTTGGTCTCCTTACCCTTGAAGGGAGACCAAAGTTGCTGACTGCATCAACAAAAATGCTGTAGACTGTGGCTGCTCTATTGTTAGCTGAACACTTGAGGAACATCACCCTTCGAGAGAATCCGTCGACACATCCATGAACAACAAGGCCCCAACGGATTAACTTATGGTTTCCATCCAAATGCCACAAGGCAAGTGGACCAGGTACTGAATAACGGCGCCGCTGCACCGTGTTCAGTTGTGTGCGTCTGAGTATCAGTCCATCTGGATCCACTCTCCACATAGATTCACGAATCCTCAACCACTGAAGGCGGAGGCCTCTAGCAAGTAGGAACCCTTTCATTCGCCTGATCCCACAATTCGGAAAATTTTGAAAGGTCTCTCGAATAATCGCGTCTAGATCGACGTCTGTGATGTTTGAGTAGCGGGGAACATCCTCATCTAAGTTAAACAGCTGTATCCTTCGCTTTACTGTTTTTGTGCTTACTCCAAGACACTCAGCAATCTTCTTTTGTGTAAACCCAAATCTGAGGTAGGTCTCCAAAGTCTCTTTAGGTATGTCAATTAATGGCCTGCCTGCTGCTCCCCGTGGTAGACCACCACCGTCTCGAAAAACACCAGGAATCACATCTGAAGCATATTGAAGAAGCATGTTATGTGCCTCAAGAAGGCCAGTGAGTGCTTGAAAGGGGATGAAACCTGGCCAGGCCCTGCAAGATTGGGCACAGATATCTATCAGATACGCCAGTTTGTAGCAGGCATGATCATACGTATGTCTATCTGGAACAACGTCTAACCCTTCTGTCTCTCTTATCAACTGTAGCAACTGTCGTTTAACGAAATTTCTAACATTTTCTGTAGGAGAGCTCGTTACATTGGCCATGTCAACATGTGTTGAACCTATCCTCAGACATCAAGAGCAATGTCTCAGACTTTGCTCGCAAATTGAGAAACCCACGAGACGAGAGGAAAAAACCCCACGAAAAGAAGACCGGCGAATAAACGACCGACGAATAGAAGAAACCCACGAATTGAAAATCGACGAAAAGACAAAAAGGAGGGCCCATGAAAAGATACCACGAAAAGAGAGCCCACCCACGAACTGATGGTACACGAACTACGAAGAGAAGCACTAAATCTAACATCCCACGAAAAGTACATCGACGAAAAATCGACCCACGAATCTGCAACTCCCACGAAAAGTAGTCACGAAAATGTGTTACCCACGAAACATGAAACGACGAAAACTGTTTACCCATTTTGTCCGACACATGACTCCATAAATACAACAGAGTATGAAGGTTGACAGAAATACAGCATGTTATCGTAAGCTGTTATAACCACTTTAGCATATTTCACACTTCTAGAATACCCGCTTTAATATGCCAGGACTATGAAATACAACATAGTATGAAGGTTGACAGAAATACAGCATGTTATCGTAAGCTGTTATAACCACTGTAGTATATTTCACACTTCTAGAATACCCGCTTTGATATGCCAGGACTATGAAATACAACAGTGCATAATAATAATAATAATACCAATGCTTTTGTTGCTTGCAGAAGTTTTTTCCTTGGCATTTGCTTTTTAAACTTTACACAGGCCCAAAGGTGTTCGATTGTCTCATCCTCTATTCCACATCTTCTAAATTTGGTGTTGGGGTATTTGCCTTTGTAATTTGCTCTTAGTTCTACCATATTTAGTTTCAGGGATAGGAGTTTGGGAGCTAATTTTTCATCCTTCAAATACTCCTTCAATCTAAAGGATGAACTTTTTATCAGACGTAATTGTGTTCTTTGTTCAGCTTTGTTCAGCTTTGCCATATAGGTATCCTTCTTCACTTGCTTTGTTGAACCTAGCTGAAAGGAGATCTCGAAAGCATGCTGATTGGTACATCTCGGTCAGCCAGCTGCTTGGAGCTTGAAATGGAAATACCTTAAATGGTACAAGTTTTACAATCCCATTTGTCAGACGCTCTCGTATAACAATGGCTCACTGCAGCGCTTTCCGTATACCTCAGAAGTGCATTTATTTGCTTCAGAAACACCATTTCTTTCTATGCGTGCATCTGCCACTGATCTCAAAGTGGCATCTGCAGGATCATAAACACCACAGGTAAAACAGTGGTGAAATTCGCTGTGAAATCAGCTTTGAAATTATCTGTGAAATTAGCCACGAAGGTGAAATTCACCAGTTAATTTTTCATTGTGTAACTCACTATAAATTGATGGTGAATTCAGCACGATGTGGAATTAGACATGGCTAATTTTACGTCGACTACCTGCACTGTTACAAGTATCAGATGGACAGACTACTCACAAAATGTATCTACTTTTGCAGTTGGCATTACCCTTTGATTCAGTTGATACATTGTGGTTGGAATTACTGCTTGCATTGGGTGTCCTATCAAGCACAGTATCGCATTTATGAGCAATAAAACAAATGATAGAGCCGTGTTTGCAAGGTTGAATTTTGCTCGAAGCAAACCTAGCATCATGGCAATCCAATCAGCCAGTGCAGGCCAGTGCACTTGCATTGTCATCTTCATTAACATGCACTGTAAATTGTAACCGCAAGGCCTCCATCGAACAAGAGAAATAGGTCTCTGTTCAGTTACTTGCACCCACAAGGCTTTCATCATATCTCTGAACCGGAACCCTTTTCCAAAATTAAAAGTCATCTGAATCTGAATCAAGTTTCAAAATCGCTTGCGACCTCTATGGATCGTTGGGAATCGCTGGAATAGAACTCATTTCTATTCCAGCCAGGATCGTTCGCGATCGCTGCAAATTGGAACCGTGTGGTTTCCATTTGATCGTACAATCGCTGCCATACTCCAGCGATCCTCGACGATCACCAGCGATCGTGAATAATCAAATGGAAACCAGGCTTTAATAACAATTGCAATACTCCATGTTATCGTTAAAGTATTATGAGCTCAACAATACAACGATTATTCAATGCCTTTGTGATACACCCTTTGCAATAGCAATATCATATTCAATGGATGTGTGATAACACCCTTAATAAATGGAATATTTCATGCCGTGTGATACCTTATGATACGTGATACATTGTGCACACGTGAGATACAATGGTGATATTCCAAATCTGTACCACCTTTCAGTGATACGATACAATATCATAGAGAGGGTGGTACAGCTTTGCAATATCACCATGTGTATTTCACGTGTGCACAATGTATCACATATCATAAAGGTATCACACTGCATGAAATATTCCACTTATTAAGGGTGTTATTGCACGCATTAAAAATACAGTAGGGAATATTTCATGTGTTATTGCATGTATTATCACAATACTCTTTTACCTGTGTATACACAGAGATTTTTATTCTGGAAATATACCTACAAGCCTACAAATATTAATTGCCCTTTTACTTGCTTACAGTAAGAACCCACAAGATTAAAAACCGCTTTTTGAGAAACGGCAGGCTGAATTTTGTAAGAAATGGCACCCGTTCCTAATACCATCACATGACTATATTCATAAGATGGTGTGTACCATCACATGATACGATTCACATGATGGGCTGAACATATGCTCCAGAGAAACCATCTGTATGAGAGTTTCGAAGATGATGGTTTGTGATACATGAAGTATTTCTTTTATGTTCATGCAATGGACGAGCGACATTGGCGGTTCCTGTACGTTCTGCAAAGAAATATTTGTCAATAATATTTGTTGTTGGAGTGATTACACGCTGATCAGAGGTAGGTGTATCTTATTGAATCTTATTGATAACTTCAGATCTTATTATTAACAACAAACGAGCTGCTAATTTGGAAGTATTTATGCATCTTGGAATGAAAGACTCTATTTATTTTATTTAGGCCCATTTTTTAGGCGCTCATTTATATGACAAATTCTATGCACTGTCTTGTCTTCAAAATATTATAAAAAGGACTTTCTACCAAGTGGAGTCTTTAACTGCTCGTAGAGTAGTGTCCCACATACAAGAAACACACATTTAAGAAACACAGACCCTGATTTTCAAAATAATACCCCACTTTATAAGAAACAGGTACAGGTCTGAAAAAGGGGCCAGGTCGAAAACGCGGAAAACGTGGAAAACGCGGAGGTGGAAAACGCGGAAAAGGCAAACTTTCCGCGTTTTCGTTTTGGCTATAGGTGATTTTCGAAAACGCGGAAAACGCTGAAATTTCTTCATATCAAGTTTTATAAGTAGTTTTTCGTAGATATTGTTCAGTATTACGTTAAGCTATATTTATGAATGACTCCTCTACCAAAATAGACATCTTAGATCTGAAAGGGACTCTATAATGACACAAATGTGCAAGTCAATAAGCCTAAGGGGCCTAACTGGAATTCGGGGCGGTAAATTGATCATTTGTTGATGTCAAAATTTGGCGCGAAAACTGCCAGCCTCATTTTCATGATAAATGTCCTATCTCGTCTCTTGATGAAATCTGAAAACAACAAACAGTCCGTAGCTTATATATATAAGTTATTTCGCATTGAAAACACTAAGTAAAAATTAAGTTTTTCTCTGCTTTAGCGGTTATATTAATCCCATTTATCAGTTCCTTCCATTTTTTCCTGTCTTGCGCTAGTTTTTTTTATTGCAATTACCAGTCTTTGTCTTCTTTGACAATTCCATAGTCATCAGATTTATGTCGCCATAGATTCTCACGGTAGTATTTTGGCATACTATCGTGAGTTCAGCTGCAATAAATTACAGCCAGAAACAGCCATCACCTGTCCCACCAACTTTATGATACAAATATATAATAGCGAGGCAATTTTCCCGATTTTATTGGCCCATAAAACAATGAGAAAAGTTAAGATATGGAAAAATGACAAGGCCTTTTAGAAAAATGCAGTAACTGTTCATAATGATAATACCTCAGCATAATAAGTGTTCATTAATAGTAGATTCAGAATCTACATGGCTGATTTGGTTGATTCAGCTAAAACCAAGAACAATGTTTGAAAGCTAATCCACAAAAAATCATGCGAAAATTGTCGTCGAACCTCTATTCTTGAGTAATATTCACAGTGATCTTATGTTTTGAATCCAATCATACAAATCTTTTTCTTGATAAAACCTTGAAGAAAATCATTTGAAAGAAAATTTTATTGCCAAGAAAATCATTATAGAGTCCCTTTCAGATCTAAGATGTCTATTTTGGTAGAGGAGTCATTCGTAAATATAGCTTAACG